>JAVJIF010006804.1:0-177405 GCA_038442645.1 Agave tequilana
GGACGAGCAAAAGCTAGGTATGGGGGTGTGATTGGAGTCATTTATGCATCATTTTCTCCACCATGCTATGCTTTATCTGAATAAATATTTGATTTTTACTGCTTTTTTCTCTCTTTTTTCAGGTCCAATGTTTAATGGAGAAAGAGGCCCAACAATTGTGATTTTTGAGGAATTAAAGAAACATTTAGAAGCCCACAAGAGAAAAGCCCAAGTCTAAAAAGATCCAAACGTATTCTCAGTTTCTAAAAGATCCCACTGGGGATATGAGATGCAACAGAAAGGCATAAAAATCCGCTAGCGCAGCGGCCAAGAAACGGCCGCGGAAACGAGGCTTATGCAGCGGACCCGTGGCAATCTTTAGGCCGTTACTTTAGCGTTTGATCCGGAGACTGAAGTGGGATGGCCTCCTCTCATGAAGACTATAAATAGACCCCTAGGGCCTCTGTAATTGGGGAGGAGAAAAGAGCATTGTTTATAGGGAAATTGATTAGGGTTTCTCTAGGTTTTCTTTTAGTCTTATGTAATTTTCTTTTTCTCCTTCTAGAATCCAGAAAAGAGAGAGTGAGAGTGAGTAATCTTTGTAATTGGAGATGGTGACAACGCAATACAAGGATCGAGCTTTCATCTTCATCTTCTCTTGTTCTAGTGCATTATTTTTCTTTAAGCTTTTACTTTCTTCTATTTCACTTCTACAATGAACTGTTTCTTGTTCTTTATTTTCATGTCTAGCTAATTTATTAACATGACTAACTAACTTTTAATTTTACTAATTACTAACTCTTGGTGATTGTTAACTTATATGATTCATTGGTACTTTCTTCTTTTAAGTCTTACAATCTACAAGTCTATTTTACCTCCAATGAAGATGAGTTGCTTTTTATTCTTTAAAAATGCTATGTTCTCCCTCCATATGACTCATCTGAGCCTCACTTAGAGCCTTATCTTTAGAACAAGTGCCTTGATGGAACATGAAGATGGAGCACTTCACTATGCCAATGACTACATTACAAGTTCTTATTTCATGCTCGCTTTATTATAGCTTTGATGGACTAATGAATCTTGTATGTTTCTTAGCATCGTTAAAGTGACTATCCTTGTAAAACTAATGAAAATCTATTTAGGGAGCCAATGATTCAAGGAGGCAACTAGCCTAGATGAGAAACACCTTCGACATGGGGCAACACAGGACTTGGTAAAGCAAGACATACCATTGCCAATGAATCAATATGAGGCATGCATCACCCACGAGAGTAGTAGTTAGTAAATTAGAATGTTAGTTAGTCATGGCTTCTCTTTATATCATTCTTAAAAATCTCTCTTCTGAAAACTTCTTCTTTTCAAATATCTCCGTTTTCCTTCCATCTTTATTCTCGTTTCTTCTTTTCTTTTACAAAACACTCAAGATTTTCCACTCACCTTCCACATCGTTTTATTTTCCATTTCTTAAAACAAAGAAAACCTTCGTTTTTCTTCACAAAGATTTCAATACAATCTTGAATGCTTCTATCGCTAACCCTCCCTGCGGATACGACCCGTCCTAGCTTATGCTACGAACGGTGATTCAGAAGGAGCAAAGTAAATCTGCATAAACATTCGAAGTTCTTGATCATCGGTACAAGGCAACCAACAGTTTACTCTAAACCTCTTTTCAATACAATTAATCCTTCCGAACATCTTCTTGAAAATCTTCTTCTTCATCTTTGACTTGATCCAAACTTGATCTATGAGCTAGACTCCTCTTTGAGTACTTGATGCAATCTTGAAGCACGGGCTCTTGAATCAACATGTGTTTAGCTTCAAAACTTGACTTCGAACTTTGTTGAAGCTAAACACCGACTAAGATCTTGATTGAATATTTGAAACTAAATGAGCACAAGATTATTAGTACTATAAGTACATAAGTTAATCATCATCAAAACTAAAATGATGAGTCATTGGGCCAACAATCTCCCCCTTTTTAATGATGACAAAACTCATGGAGTTATATATGCATGGATTAAGGATAAGCTTTATGAAGCTCCCCCTTAACTCATGCATAGTAAAAACATATAGATATTCAATAAGCGCATGATACCAAACATAACAAACATATAGATGTGCAATGTTAGCTCTAGTATCAATATTTCAAAACATGATATCAAAGCAAAATATATGCATAAAACTAAAGCTTGCATATATAACTAATCTTTCTCAAATCATTCTCTCATTTTTGTCTATCATCAACAAAGGGGTGAAGAAAAGCAAAATAAATGTATATGCGATATAACTCTATGAAGAGGAAAGACGTCAAGTTAACTCCCCCTGCATATATGCATTACATAAAGAAGAGATGAGTAGACCCTAACCCATATAAGCATAATATACAATGTATAGATGAAGATGTTAAGCTCCCCCTACACACGTGTACCACATAAAGAAAAGAAGTCAAGATCTTCTTTGTATACTTCACACAACATGAATATATATATGAGGAGATGTTAAGCTCCCCTTGCATATAGGCAATACATATCAAAACAAATTTTTGATACCACTTAACAAATTTTGATACCAATAAATCATGAAAAATATTTTGATACCCAAAACAATGTACCATTGAAAACAACATGGATTATAAAATATATCAATTGAAAACAAATGATCCATAATATCAATCTTTTAAATTTTAAACTATTTTGTACATATGGACACCAATTATAAACAATTGATACCAATATGGAAATATAAGTATTTTTTAAAACAAAATATTTTTCTCAAAAGAGTGTGAGTAGGATACCAATTAAAAATGTACTAATTCAAAATAACATCAAGAATTTTCTCCCTCTTTCTGAAATACCAACAAACATGCATAAGCTTGTAACATATACCAATTAACATTTAGAACTAATCAATCTTAACATAAAATAATTTGTGCTTTAAAACATGTATGGACATAGTTAAGCAAGCACATGAAATCATATATGTGTATGTATGATCAATTTAAATACCAATTGAAATATGATGCATACATATATAGAAAACAAGTTTGAGTATACAAAAATTAATTTTCATGATATGTATGTGTATACTTATAACTACCACCCTATCATGCACATGTTTATAGAGATATTCAATAAGAGCATACAAAGTATTGTTGGCCCAAAGGCCTATCACCCTAGTTTTGATGATGATCAACTCATGAAGTTATGTTTACTAATGATCTTGTGTTTAATTAGTGACAGATTCATTATCAAGATCTTAGTAGGTTGCATAACTCAACAAAGGATAAAATGTCAAGATTTGGAGCTAGCACGGTGTGATCCAAGGAGTTTTTGGATCAAGCTTGGACCAAGTCAAGAAGATGAGAAGACTTCAAGGGAAGGCTTCAAGATCAAGACTTGTGTCTAGGTATAAGATTTTTATGTTTTAGATAAAATGTAAAGGATAGAATAGTTGGTGGATTGCTCAAGTATATATCACACACACACTCTTGATTTAGTTGTCTTTTCATAAAAGAATTTTCAGATTTAGAAAAAGACTTTCATTTTGGAAAATACTACTTTGGTTTTCGGTATTTCATTTACATATGTTCAAACCAAAACCATATTTAGAGCTTAATGTCAAAAACATAGATATTTCATCTTGATTGTGTAGTGAATCATATCCATACACACTATGCTTTAATGAATTCATAATATCTTGTTTTTGTATCATGAAGAAGTTTGGAAAACAAGTTTTAGAAAAATACAAGTTTTCATTTGAACAAATATCTCCAACTTACAAAAATAGTCCAATCTTTTATAACATGCCTTGATTTTGTGCAAGCATGTTTGTATATCAAGTATATTGGTTAAACTATTTTTGTAGATTTTTACTATATTTATGGGATTTTATTTCAACCAAAAGACTAAGTTTTTAAATCCCAGAAAAATTATTTCAGGCTTCAGCTAGTCGCTTATACTAGCTTATAGTCGACTAACCCTGAAGTCGGTCGACCGGGTCGGTCGACCGACGTGCACGGACGTGCACGTTTGATCTGGCAGTGTGCCGGCGACCGGGGGGCGTCGACCGGAATTCAGAGACTTGCTCTCTGTTTTTCTGGGTCGACCGGGTCGGTCGACCGGTAGCTCCAACGGTCGGATTTTGACCGTTGGCGGTCGACCGGGCCGGTCGACCGGCAACTCTGACAAGCCCCAACGCTAGTTTTCTGGCAGCCTATAAATTGGGGGTTTTGTCATTGTTTTGGTAGAATATTTTGGAGACTCTTAGAGCCAGTTTTTCTCATTCATTCCAGAGGTTTTTCTCCACAAAATTAGAGTCATACTTCCAATTAAAAGGAGAGTTTTATCAAAGAGTGTAAAAGAGATTTTCTTGAGTTTTCACCAAAGATTCTTTCCTTGCTTTCTCACACAAATACTGAGCATCCATTGATCTATTCATCCTATAGGAGTGTTCTTGTGAGAGAATTTTAGGTGATCAAGAGTTGTGATCACCAAAGTTCATCTTTGTTCTTTGAGAGGCGGACGTGTGTGTTCGCGGATTGTTTCGGGTCCTAGTGAGGACTTGGTGGTTTAGAGTTCGTGTGTGAACTCTTGGTGATTGAGGTGCGGCCTCGACGAGCCGGTGGGCTTGTGTTGTGTACGGGACTAGGGAGTCCGAGGGATTGTAGGTGTTGCGGCACCAAGGAGAGATCCATTGGATCGTGCATAGTGGAAATCCTTCGTGTGTCGAAGGCGGGGATGTAGAGCAAGTGTGCTCGAACCTCGAAACATACCCTTGTGTTTTGCGATTGCCATTTCTCTCTCTCTCTCTCTTTGTCTCTTTTATATCTTGCATTACTTATCTTGTCTTTACTTTTATATGCATGATATATTCCTTGTGCTCATATTGATATACTTGCTTGGGATTGTTGACTAACACTTATATTCAACCAAGAGAGCCAACGCGGCACCTCAACCCATTCAGGGGAATCTAGAGGAGTTTGTCCAGAGCCCTTCACGGGGAATTCGGCAACACTCTTTGGTTATACGTGGTGTTTAGTGTAAAAAGTTTAATTAGGTCATAATTGTTTTTAGCTTCCGCATCATTTGGCATTAAGTGACCATTAGATTAGCCATCACCTATTCACCCCCTCTAGGTGAACTTACAATTGGTATCAGAGCTTGGTACTCTGATTTGGGTCTAACAACCTTGAGTTAAAGATCCTCATTTATAGGCTAATCACAAGATTTGTAACACACCATGGATTTCATGTCACCACCCACCTTTGACATTCTTAACATCCAAATTTGAAGGTTAAATGTCATTGTACCTCAAGGCCTTAGGCATTCATGTTTATCTTGCCATATCTAATGATTCATATTGTTCAAATGGTAAGAATTTTGAGGCTAATGCAAAAGCCCTTCATGCTATCAAGTCAACCCTAAATGATGATTATTTATCTAGGGTTTCTAACTTTGATTCGGCTTTTATAGTTTGGAACACCCTCCTCTCCCTTGGCGAAAAGGATCTATACTATGCCGGGAGCGATTCGGACGTTGGAAGCGACATCTCCACGTATGCTATATGGTCCAAAGGGATAACCCCCTTGAGGTAAACTCCGAATCCGATGATGAGGACATGTCATATGATGAGCTCACTTCATTTTGCAAACAATTCTTGAGAAATATGACATGATTAAAAAGGAAAATAAAATTTGAAAAAGAACATTGCTTGCATGCATATAGAACAAGATTCATTTAAATCTAACATTGCATGTTTAGAAAAAGATAATAAGAAAATTAAAAGAATTTTGATGCCATGCTTAATGAAAAAGATTCATTAGAAAATAAAATGGCATGCTTGGAAAAAGAAAAAGATGATTTGAAAAATGAGAATGTTTCCTTGCTTACAAAATTGAATGATTTATGTGAAGGAAATATGTCTTTGAAAAATAAAATTGATTTGGTGGAAAAACAAAAAGAAGTTGTTTTTCAAGAAAACATTACTTTGAAAAGAAAATTTTATTGAAAAGGAAAGAGAATTTGTTTCTAAAAAGAAAAAGAAAAATGATTCTATATCTCACCATGCTTTACATGCCACAACTAATGAGATTAAGAATTTGAAAAATAAAATGGATGGTTTGAGTTCAACCTTGAACTCTTGTGCATTCAATCATACTAGATTGGAGTCCATGTTTTCTAAGAAACAAACTCCTCATGTTCATGCACATCCAATCATGCTTATGATGCACACCATGCTAACACCCACACTCATAAGCATACTAAGGTGTACATATGTACACATTGTGGCCGCAAAGGCCATTTAGAAAAGTTTTGTTATGATAATATTAATTCTCTAAATTTTGCTAATTATAAAAATGTTTGGGTTCCTTACAAGACTAACCCCAAAGGACCCAAGAAAATATGGGTACCAAAACCCCCACCATTTGCTTTTGATGTAGGTGAGGACTCTCACAAGACGTGAGAGGATTGGTGCCTTGGTAGTGGATGCAATGGACTTGATGGACATACATTTGGATGCATCGCTATCAAGGAGTTTTGGTGGAAAGGCCACCATGTTTGGAGCTTTGGAGTTGGTAACAATCTCTAAACTCTTATTTTTATTTATGTACATGCTTATTTTTTGATATCATATAGCATGTTCATGTTTTATGATTTATTGTGCTTCATGGTATTTACATGCTTAGATGTAGAATGTGTCAAACTTGCATGTATACATATACAAATAATGAATTACAATTGATTCATATATAATTGAACTTCATGCTCATTTGTATCCACTTATGCATATGTATAGACTAGTTTTGATGATTCTCTTTTATACATGTTTTACCTTATTTTTATGCTTTACTTCATGTATATATATATTTTTATTCAAATCTAATAAATATACATGTATACCCGTGAGTCTCTTGCCTTCATGCAACATCATTAATAGACTTTTTTATATTTGGGATATGTACGTGTTTTTAGGATTGGATTAATCATACATATACCATGAAGATTAGTGTTTTTGATGAAAAATGATTTTTCGTGTTTTTTTGTTGAAATGTGACTTATGATCTTTTTGAGCTTCATTGACTATTTTCATAAAAATGCTATTTACATGATCGTTTACACTCACACTTTTATTAAAAATATTTTGAGCCTTATAGACCATGAGTGCTTAAATTTTTGTGTATCTAGTTATGTTTTATGAAAAACATAAGATTTGATATATTTGAAGGATCTTTTAATTAGTTTTTTCAAAAACAATTTATATTAGTTTTTTTATTCTTCAAATATTTTTGAGATTGACACATGATTCTATTTTTCTCAAAATTTATTTGATGCTTCATGATTTGAATATTAGTTTATATGTTAGTTTTTGTCAACACTAGGATTAATACTTGTACATATCGTGGGCCACAAATAAATCTATTTATATTTTGTGCTTGAATGCTTATTTGAACCCATGAAATGTGCTTGTATCGCTTGGTTTTGATGATACATACATTTTTAAACTTGTATTCCCTTTTAGATTTGTTTATGATCATGTCTTTCATTTCATGTATATGTGTATTTTGCCAAACTTTAAGATATACATGTATACCTCTTGAGTCATTTGCCTTTAATGCAATCTATTTATATGGACTCATTTGTGTTTAAGAGATATGTATGTATACTTATTGTCTTGTCAAAACATACATATATCTTGAAATATAGATTTTGTTTTTAATAAAAAATGTGTGATGATTTAAAGGAATATTGAGATTATTGACATTTTTGCTTTATTCCTTACTTGAAGGATTTCGTACTAGTTTTAAAACATTTTCATATTAACTAGTGCAAATTCTTCATATGGTAGAGTATATGATAAGCTTACTCTTAAATTGGTATCATTGGATATTTTCAATTGGTATCAATATGATTTTTTTATATACTCATATTTTGATTGTATGTATGAATGCTTTCAAATTTAAATTATATCAATTTCTATTGGTATTATCTTTTCATACATATATGTGATCTAGTTGCTAAGCTTAATTCACTTTCAATTCTTAAAGCTTATGCAATATGTTTTCAAGATTGATATCAAAATTCAAAAAATGTTTACTTGATATCTCAAAATGTGTCTTATTAGAAAAGTTGAAAATTTTAAAAGAAAAAATTCAAAATTTTTTATTTGTATTTCCTATATGCAAGGAGAGCTTAACATCTCTTCTACATATAGATTCATGTTGAGTATATTATAAATTGAGGAGCTTGACAACTCTTCTTTATATGATATACGTGTGTAGGGGGAGCTTCACATCTCCTCTTATGCATTACATAATATGTGTTATGTGAGTTAGGGCTTGTCATCCCTTCTTCATGTAATGTATATGTGTAGGAAGCTAACTTAGCGTCTTCCTCTTCATGAATGTATATCGCATATAAATTTTTATTGATTGATTTGTATTACCCCTTCTTGATCTCTTCGTTTTTGACAAAAAGGGGAGAAAAATTTGTTTGATTTGATTTTACTTTGAACCCTTTGTTGATGATTGACAAAAAGAGGAGAAGTATTTGAGTTATATGCATGTTTTCATTGCTTAAGGGGGAGAAGTATTTGTCTTACTTGTTAGTTATGCATATATATTTTTGTATTGCAAATAGAGAAAAAGATTTTGATTTATGCTTGTTGCATGTTTTATCTCCATACTTGCATACATATTTATGTGCCTCATTGTCATATCTATTATTTATTTATTATGCATGAGTTAAGGTGGAGCTTCTTTGAAGCTTAACTTTAATCCATGCATATATAACTCCATGAGTTTTGTCATCATCAAAATAATAGATATGACAATGAGGCACATAAATATGTATGCAAGTATGGAGATAAAACATGCAATAAGCATAAATCAAATCTTTTTCTCCTATTTGCAATATAAAAATATATATGCATAACTAACAAGTAAGACAATACTTCTCCCCTTAAGCAATGAAACATGCATATAACTCAATACTTCTCCCCTTTTTGTCTAAAACAAAAACAAAGTCAATAAGGGGTGACTTTAAAAACATGATATCAATTGAAAATAAGTCAATGAAGCATCTTGATATCAATTAAAGGTAAACATAGGTCAATCAACAAAAAGGGGAGATTGTCGGCCCAAAGACCTATCACCCTAGTTTTGATGATGATCAACTCATGAAGTTATGTTTACTAATGATCTTGTGTTTAATTAGTGACAGATTCATTATCAAGATCTTAGTAGGTGCATAGCTCAACAAAGGATAAAATGTCAAGATTTGGAGCTAGCACGGTGTGATCCAAGGAGTTTTTGGATCAAGCTTGGACCAAGTCAAGAAGATGAGAAGACTTCAAGGGAAGGCTTCAAGATCAAGACTTGTGTCTAGGTATAAGATTTTTATGTTTTAGATAAAATGTAAATGATAGAATAGTTGGTGGATTGCTCAAGTATATATCACACACACACTCTTGATTTAGTTGTCTTTTCATAAAAGAATTTTCAGATTTAGAAAAGACTTTCATTTTGGAAAAATACTACTTTGGTTTTCGGTATTTCATTTACATATGTTCAAACCAAAACCATATTTAGAGCTTAATGTCAAAACATAGATATTTCATCTTGATTGTGTAGTGGATCATATCCATACACACTATGCTTTAATGAATTCATAATATCTTATTTTTGTATCATGAAGAAGTTTGGAAAACAAGTTTTAGAAAATACAAGTTTTCATTTGAACAAATATCTCCAACTTACAAAAATAGTCCAATCTTTTATAACATGCCTTGATTTTGTGCAAGCATGTTTGTATATCAAAGTATATTGGTTAAACTATTTTTATTGATTTTTACTATATTTATGGGATTTTATTTCAACCAAAAGACTAAGTTTTTAATCCCAGAAAAATTGTTTCAGGCTTCAGCTAGTCGACTTATACTAGCTTATAAGTCGACTAACCCTGAAGTCGGTCGACCGGGTCGGTCGACCGACGTGCACGGACGTGCACGTTTGATCTGGCAGTGTGCCGGGCGACCGGGGCGGTCGACCGAATTCAGAGACTTGCTCTCTGTTTTTCTGGGTCGACCGGGTCGGTCGACCGGTAGCTCCAACGGTCGGATTTTTGACCGTTGGCGGTTGACCGGGCCGGTCGACCGGCAGCTCTGACAAGCCCCAACGGCTAGTTTTCTGGCAGCCTATAAATTGGGGGTTTTGTCATTGTTTTGGTAGAAGATTTTGGAAACTCTTAGAGCCAGTTTTTCCCATTCATTCCAGAGGTTTTATCCACAAAATTAGAGTCAATACTTCCAATTAAAAGGAGAGTTTTATCAAAGAGTGTAAAAGAGATTTTCTTGAGTTTTCACCAAAGATTCTTTCCTTACTTTCTCACACAAACACTTGAGCATCCATTGATCTATTCATCCTATAGGAGTGTTCTTGTGAGAGAATTTTAGGTGATCAAGAGTTGTGATCACCAAAGTTCATCTTTGTTCTTTGAGAAGGCGGACGTGTGTGTTCGCGGATTGTTTCGGGTCCTAGTGAGGACTTGGTGGTTTAGAGTTCGTGTGTGAACTCTTGGTGATTGAGGTGCGGCCTCGACGAGCCGGTGGGCTTGTGTTGTGTACGGGACTAGGGAGTCCGAGGGATTGTAGGTGTTACGGCACCAAGGAGAGATCCATTGGGATCGTGCATAGTGGAAATCCTTCGTGTGTCGAAGGCGGGGATGTAGAGCAAGTGTGCTCGAACCTCGAAACATACCCTTGTGTTTGCGATTGCCATTTCTCTCTCTCTCTTTGTCTCTTTTATATCTTGCATTACTTATCTTGTCTTTACTTTTATATGCATGATATATTCCTTGTGCTCATATTGATATACTTGCTTGGGATTGTTGACTAACACTTGTATTCAACCAAAGAGCCAACGCGGCACCTCAACCCATTCAAGGGGAATCTAGAGGAGTTTGTCCAGAGCCCTTCACGGGGAATTCGGCAACACTCTTTGGTTATACGTGGTGTTTAGTGTAAAAAGTTTAATTAGGTCATAATTGTTTTTAGCTTCCGCATCATTTGGCATTAAGTGACCATTATATTAGCCATCACCTATTCACCCCCCCTCTAGGTGAACTTACAAGTATGGTCGCCCAATCAACCGCCCTTTATAGGGTTGATGTTTTCAAAAATAAGGTTTTGAAAATAATTATAAATTGAAAACACTACCAAGTGAAGAGTAAAGAACTAGTTTAAAGTAGTCTTGAAAAACTAGTTAGAGATCCTTCAAACATGAAACCAAAACATATATCTCATGAAACATGTATATTACACAAGAATTGTCAATCAAGATTTATAAAGCATATAAATAAGCTTATGATTATAAAATCATAAGTAAACATAAAAATTAATGTACAATAGTTATATGAATAACATGAAAAGTCACCTAGAGGGGGGGTGAATAGGTGATTAAGCTAATCTATGAACTAAATGCGGAATTTAAAAAACTTAATGCAATACACTCAAGTGTGATCAACAAATGATGCACACACAACCAAGCCAAGCAATATGAATGCACAATATGAATAGTTGCAAGGCACAAAGTAAAGAGAGAGATAGAGAGAGAGTCAATGGATCAAGCACAAACAACAAGATATGTTACGAGGTTCGAGCACCCAGCTCTACATCCCCGCCTTCGACACACGAAGGATTTCTAATCCACTAGCAAGTCCACAAAGAACTCTCACAAGGAGTACCCAACTCCTCTCTTTACAACCACAACCTCCTCCTTGAGGCAAGCTCCAATCCAACAAAACAATCACCTCACAACTTGAGGGATTAGCACAAAGCAAACAAGGATCACCTCACAACTTGAGGGATACAACCCAAGGCACAAAGCCAAACAAAGATTGGGTTTTTAACTTGGTGGTCTAACAAACAACCACAAACAATCTCTTTCTCCCACACAAAGATCCTATAGAAGAGATAGTAGATTTTAGCTCAAGTGTGGAGAAAACCAATGGAATGGAAATCAAAATCACAAAGAAAAATCCTTGGGAAAAACTGAAACTAAGATAGAGAAGTTCAATCAAAATCTTTTCCAAAAACCCTTTCTTTGATTTTCCAAACCCTAACAAAAACACCAAATAGATTGTTCAATTCAAGTCCAAAAACTTCTTTTGATTGCTGTGAAAACACCAGAGAGTAGGAAAAAATTCGCACAAAAATTCTTGGAGAAAAACTCTCACAAATGGGGTATTTATAGACCCCAGAAAAATATAGCCGTTGGCAGCAGAAAAAGCCAGAAATACACTGCCGGTCGACCGGTCCGGTCGACCGTCCAACGGTCAAATTCTGCCCGTTGGCAGCTACCGGTCGACCGCCCCGGTCGACCCAAACAAACAGAGAGCTCTGCTCTCAGACCCGGTCGACCCGGACGGTCGACCGTCCCTGTCTGCCAAACGTGCACAGATCTGTGCACGTCGGTCGACCGACCCGGTTGACCGACTTCATGCCAAGTCGACTTGGTCAGAAGACTAGTCGACTGGTTGAAGCCTGGAACAGAAAACTGGAACAGAAAAACAGTTTAAAAATATTTTGAGAAATCTTTTAACACTCCTAAAAATCACCAAAAATAGTTTTATCATTTTGCATTGATATATAAACATGTGGTAAACAGTTTAGCTCAAATATCAATCAATATGAACTATTTTTGTGTCTTATCATTTTTACCAAAACCAAAAACTGTATTTTCTAAAACTTGGATTTTGAATAGAAAATACGTTTTGTCCAAAACTCTTCCAAATACAAAAACATGATATTTAAACACTTTGAAGCATGATGCATATGGATAGAAATCCAATATACATGAAACATATACATATCATAGTTTTTGTCTTTAATTCCAAAAATAAGTTTTGTTAAAACACAAAACCTAAAATACATGAAATAGGTATATCAAAGTAAGTTTGTCTAAGAGTTGAAGCATGCATGTATATAGAACAAATCTAATATACATTAAACCATGTAAATTTGTTTTGATATAATATCTATTCATGCAAACCAAGATCGGTTAAACCTAAAACCGAAAACCAAAACCAAAACATGAAACGTGTGTGTGTTGTGAACTTGAGCATATCATACTATTCTAATCTTTACAATTTGGATCTAAACACAAAACTAAACTAAGGTACCGATGTCTTCTTGTAGAGCGCAATCTCCAAGTCGACTCGATACAAAACTCTTTGATCCACCGAGCAAGTGCTATATATGATCTTTGACGCTCGGGCTCTTGAATCAACATGTGAAAGATGTGTGGAAGCTTTCACCAACTAATAACTTGATTAATGATCTGAAACTAAAATCACAAGATTATTAGTACACATAACTACATGAGTTAATCATCATCAAAACTAGAGTGGAAGGCCTTTGGGCCAACAATCTCCCCCCTTTTGATGATGACAAAACTCATGGAGTTATATATGCATGGATTAAAGTTAAGCTTCAAAGAAGCTCCCCCTTAACTCATGCATAGGATAAACAACTAATAAATGGCTCTAGATACCAATGAAATTATAAAACATGAAACATGAATAAATGACTCTAGAAACCAATGGAAGATACCAATGAAATTTTCAAAAACAAATAAACATGTTCTAGATACCAATTAGCACAAACTCATAGACATGCTCTTGATACCAATTAAATTAAACAAATAAACATGCTCTTGATACCAATTAAACTAAATATATGCAAAACAAAACTAATGATCTAATGATCTCTTTTACAAGCTCTTGATACCAAAACTAAACATGTTCTTTAAATAATGCTTTGGATACCAATTGAACTTAATAAAAAACATAAAACATGCATATAATATAAACTCAAATTCTTCTCCCCCTTTTTGTCAATCATCAACAAAGGGGTTAAAAACAAAACTAATAAAAACATATACCAATTAAAAGAAATTCTTCTCTCCCTTATTTACAAAACTAATAAAAACATATTCTTTTTATATTCAAAATAAGGAATCAATCAAGGGATGCTCTCCCCCTTTTTGTCTAAACTCAAATATGATACCAATTAAAAATGTGTCAATGAAGTGCATTTTGATACCAATTTAAAAAGAACTGAAACTATACCAATTGAAAAACAAAAATCTTGATATCAATAGAAATTAAACATAACAAATTTTGAATTTCTAAACATAAAGGTTGATACCAATGAAATTAAACATAGATCTTAATACCAATTGAAATTATTATTTTCTATCATAAAATAAGGGAGTGGAATACTAAATACCAATTGAAAGAAGAAATACAAGATTTTCTCCCCCTTTATGAAATACCAATGAAAACTATGATAAGGCTCGAATTAAGATACCAATTGAAAACTAAATCAATTGAAACAAAGTTAAAGCTCAAGCTTATCATAAACAAAATCTTGTGCTTAAAGATATAGGGATATAGTAAGCACAAATAAAACATATATATATATATATATATATATATATATATATATATATATATGAAAATTAGATACCAATTGAAATTGATATTCTTTGAAATGTAAGCATACATACACAAAAACATATATGAGTATACAAGAAATGTTAAGATTGATACCAATTGAAAGAATTCAATGATACCAATTGAAACAACAATAAGATCAAGTGTATACATCATAATCCTACCACCCATTTCATGTTCAAGTTTACTATGATTTTCACTATGAAGCATACATGAGCATGATCTCCCATCCAACCACCCTTAGATGGTAGGGGTTTTCAAAAATAGGTATACAAATATAGTATGTTTGAAAACTACTACCAAGGAAGAATATCACAACTAGTTATATGAATCAACTAGTACGAGATCCTTCAAACAAGGAATAACAAAAATATTTTTCATGAAGACACATGTAAACCACATGGCACTAAAACACTCAAAATCCATATAGCACAATTTGTACTCATGAAAACTAAGTCATGAGAAAACATTAAGTAAGGTGAGTGTACAAGTGTTGTGAGAAACATATCAACATGAAAATGGACAATCAAGCTCAATATTAAAAACATGAAATTCATCATAAATGTGAAATCACCTAGCAAACATGAAATTCATCCAAACGATTTAAACTTCAAGGCATATGTATGTCATGTACAAACTAAAGTATACATACATATCCTAAACACAATGAGTCCACAAAAGTATATGCATGAAGGCACGTGGCTCAAGGATGTACATGTATAATCAATAGTTTGGACAAGATGGACATATATATGAAATTAAAACATATGACCATGAAAACATATCCAAATTGAGGAATACAAGTTAGAATGCATGAATCATCAAAACTAGACTATACTAGCACATCTAATGGATACAAATAGGCATTCAAGCACAAACATAAAAAGATTTACTTGTTGCCCATTCTATGTACAAGTATAAATCCTAGTTTTCATGAAAACTAACATCTAAACATATATTCAAATCATGAAGCATAAAACGACACATAGATCAACATGAAAATCACAAAAATGATCATAATAATCAAAAACATGAATTATTAAAACAAAAAGTCATAGTCAACCATATGATTAACATGACAAAGACATGTGCATTAGATCTATGATTAACATGATAGCTAAAACATAAAGAGAACACAAAATATGGGTCCATACTAAACATGGGTGTCTCAACAACTAATCATGTAAAGCATAAGTCTAATAAACATGACAAATATCATATTAATCATGAAACAATAAAACATGAGTCATCAAAACAAAACATCATAAACATCCATATGATCATTATGTATATGCATGTACATTAGATCTAGGGCATACATGATAGTACTAAACAAGGTGAGAACACAAAGATAAGATCCATATAAAACATGGGTGTCTCAAGTAACTAAACATGTATAACACTAATCTAATCAACATGACATAAGCATAATGAACAATAAAACAAGGCATGCTATGAATAGATGAACATGAAAAGCATGCAAATTAAAAATGGGAGTTAGAGAATGATACCAAAACCGATGAAGGTGCATCTCTAGTTCTCCAAACCACGGTGGTCCTCCCACCAAATCCCCTTGA
This sequence comes from Agave tequilana, assembly GCA_038442645.1. Lineage (NCBI taxonomy): Eukaryota > Viridiplantae > Streptophyta > Magnoliopsida > Asparagales > Asparagaceae > Agave > Agave tequilana. The sequence goes on from JAVJIF010006804.1 coordinate 16,067, forward strand.
GAGTGAAGCATCCAAATGGTTCTCTTTTAAGCTTAGAACGCATCCACCTCAAGGCACCAATACTCTCACGTTATGTGAGAGCTTTCACCTACATCAAAAAGTATAGAGGTGGTCTTTGGTACCCATTTCCTTTTGGGTCCACGGGGGTTAGTATCCTTTCTAACCCAAACAAGATTAGTTGCTAAATTTTCATGATAAATACGATCATAACAAAATCTAGCAAGATGGCCTTTTCGGCCACAATGTGTACATGTGTACACATGAGCATACATGTTATGGTTGTGTCCGTGGAAAGCATGTGTATGCCGTGTAGAGTGTGCATGCAAAGATGGACCTTGTTTCTTGTGAACCAAGGTTTCCAAACGTGAATGATTCAAAGTGCATTGGCTCAAAGTGGAGCCCAAACATTCAACACTTTTCTTCAAAATATTTATATCATTTTCAATAGTGAAAGACAAAGTGGAGCATGCAATAGGTGTGCAAGAATAAGAAGCTATACTAGCATGGCACACATGAGAATCAATATCAATTTTTAAAGATTCATTTTTCTTTAAACCAAATCCAACTCTTTTGTAATTGAATCAATTTTATTTTTCAAAATAAGGTTATCTTTAAAAGTAAAATCTAATTTTGAAGATAAAATCTCATTGTGCTTCACAACATCATCACAATCATTTTTACCTTTTAAAACATCAATCTCATTAAGGGCAAGGTCTAGTTGAGATTTAAGTGAGTCACGTTCACTTGCAATCTCTTCCTTTTCTTGCAAAATCAATTCAAAATTAGAACATAAATCCTTTAATTCATTTTTCAAAACAAGGTTGTCCTCTTTCAAAAGATTGTGTTTTTTCAAGAAATTTTCAAGCTTTTGAGCAAGTTCCAAATTTAAAGATTGAACTTCTAAACATCCATAGTAATAGGAACTAGAGCTATCATCTAATTGAGTGTCCGATTGTACCTCAAGGGAGTGGCTCCCTTGGACCATGAAGCAATGCTCTTCGGACTTTTCTCTCTTAGATCCTCTCAACTTGTTGATAATCCTTGGAAGCTCGAGAGAAGTCAATAAGCTCCAAACTATAAAAGCTGAGTCATAACGATCAAACACCGGTAAAAGATGTTCATTAAGAGATGCTCTAAGTGCTCTAAGTGCTAATGCATTAGCCTTTTTATGCTTGCTACTATTAGGGAATGATTCTTGAGTAGAGGCTTGATAAACTAGATGACCTAGTGATTTTAAATGCCTACTCATATTGGCCTTCCAGTATCAAGTCTAAAATGGTCAAACATAGGGGGGCTATCCATGAGTGCAAACTAGACGAGTGCAAATGAAAATGCAAATGAAGATTAGCAAACCAAGATCTCACTCCTAGGTGGTTAAACCTAAATATCAGGAGCACTAGCTCTGATACCAATTGAAAAGTCACCTAGAGGGGGGTGAATAGGTGATTAAGCTAATCTATGAACTAAATGCGGAATTTAAAAACTTAATGCAATACACTCAAGTGTGATCAACAAATGATGCACACACAACCAAGCCAAGCAATATGAATGCACAATATGAATAGTTGCAAGGCACAAAGTAAAGAGAGAGATAGAGAGAGAGTCAATGGATCAAGCGCAAACAACAAGATATGTTACGAGGTTCGAGCACCCAGCTCTACATCCCCGCCTTCGACACACGAAGGATTTCTAATCCACTAGCAAGTCCACAAAGAACTCTCAAAAGGAGTACCCAACTCCTCTCTTTACAACCACAACCTCCTCCTTGAGGCAAGCTCCAATCCAACAAAACAATCACCTCACAACTTGAGGGATTAGCACAAAGCAAACAAGGATCACCTCACAACTTGAGGGATACAACCCAAGGCACAAAGCCAAACAAAGATTGGGTTTTTAACTTGGTGGTCTAACAAACAACCACAAACAATCTCTTTCTCCCACACAAAGATCCTATAGAAGAGATAGTAGATTTTAGCTCAAGTGTGGAGAAAACCAATGGAATGGAAATCAAAATCACAAAGAAAAATCCTTGGGAAAAACTGAAACTAAGATAGAGAAGTTCAATCAAAATCTTTTCCCAAAAACCCTTTCTTTGATTTTCCAAACCCTAGCAAAAACACCAAATAGATTGTTCAATTCAAGTCCAAAAACTTCTTTTGATTGCTGTGAAAACACCAGAGAGTAGGGAAAAATTTGCACAAAATTCTTGGAGAAAAACTCTCACAAATGGGGTATTTATAGACCCCAGAAAAATATAGCCGTTGGCAGCAGAAAAAGTCAGAAATACACTGCCGGTCGACCGGTCCGGTCGACCGTCCAACGGTCAAATTCTGCCCGTTGGCAGCTACCGGTCGACCACCCCGGTCGACCCAAACAAACAGAGAGCTCTGCTCTCAGACCCGGTCGACCCGGACGGTCGACCGTCCCTGTCTGCCAAACGTGCACAGATCTGTACACGTCGGTCGACCGACCCGGTCGACCGACTTCATGCCAAGTCGACTTGGTCAGAAGACTAGTCGACTGGTTGAAGCCTGGAACAGAAAACTGGAACAGAAAAACAGTTTAAAAATATTTTGAGAAATCTTTTAACACTCCTAAAAATCACCAAAAATAGTTTTATCATTTTGCATTGATATATAAACATGTGGTAAACAGTTTAGCTCAAATATCAATCAATATGAACTATTTTTGTGTCTTATCATTTTTACCAAAAACCAAAAACTGTATTTTCTAAAACTTGAATTTTGAATAGAAAATACGTTTTGTCCAAAACTCTTCCAAATACAAAAACATGATATTTAAACACTTTGAAGCATGATGCATATGGATAGAAATCCAATATACATGAAACATATACATATCATAGTTTTTGTCTTTAATTCCAAAAATAAGTTTTGTTAAAACACAAAACCTAAAATACATGAAATAGGTATATCAAAGTAAGTTTGTCTAAGAGTTGAAGCATGCATGTATATAGAACAAATCTAATATACATTAAACCATGTAAACTTGTTTTGATATAATATCTATTCATGCAAACCAAGATCGGTTAAACCTAAAACCGAAAACCAAAACCAAAACATGAAACGTGTGTGTGTTGTGAACTTGAGCATATCATACTATTCTAATCTTTACAATTTGGATCTAAACACAAAACTAAACTAAGGTACCGATGTCTTCTTGTAGAGCGCAATCTCCAAGTCGACTCGATCCAAAACTCTTTGATCCACCGAGCAAGTGCTATATATGATCTTTGACGCTCGGGCTCTTGATCAACATGTGAAAGATGTGTGGAAGCTTTCACCAACTAATAACTTGATTAATGATCTGAAACTAAAATCACAAGATTATTAGTACACATAACTATATGAGTTAATCATCATCAAAACTAGAGTGGAAGGCCTTTGGGCCAACATAACACATTCATGAAGATAAATAATAGAGCTCAAAAATTAAAACTAGCATGAAATTCTTATTCCAAAACATGATATATCATATAACTTATGTAAGAATCATCAAAACTAGGACATACAATATACAATCAAACATAAATTGAGTACACAAATAAAATAGAACATGTATAGCATGAAAATCAAGTCTATCTCAAGAATTGTACATGTATAACGCTAGTTTTAACAAGATTAGCATGTGAACATATGATTAAAATATGTAAAATATGATATGCTAAAAATCATCAATTCAAAGTATATATAAACATAATATGGAGGATAGAGATAGTTATCAAATCGATAGACCTATTCTCCATTTCTCTAAAATGAGGTGGTCCTCCCACCTAAACTCCTTGATAGCGATGCATCTATGATATATCCGTCAATCTCCGATTGTATCTACTACCAAGACACCATTTCTCTCACGTTTTGTTAGAGCCCACACCTACATCAAAACAAGAGGTGAGGATTTTTATACCCATATCTTTTTTGATTCACGAGGGTTAGTAGCAATAGAAACCCATGCATTTTTATTTGCAAAATTGAAAGAATATAATCTATCAAAATAAAATTTTGCAAGATGGTCTTTGTGGCCACAATGTGTACTTGTGTACATTCTAGCATACAAATGTGTGGTGTGAGTGTGAGCATGGTGTGCATGTGTATGTCATGAGGTATATGCATGAATGTGTGAACTTGTTTCTTGCGAAATATAGATTCTAATCTACTATGGTTAAAAGCACAATTGCTCAAATTTGAGCTCAAACAATCAATCCTATTTTTCAAAACAAGAATCTCATTTTTGACAATAGGAGATGATGGAATAGTAGCATGAGAAACATGACAAGAATGAGAATCAAAATTATTTTTAAGATTATTAAAAGAAATAGACAAATCCTCCTTTTCTTTTAAACAAAATCCTTTTCTTTTGAAATGGAATCATTTTGTTTTTCAATGAATTGTTTCCTTCAAAAATAACATCCAATTTTGAAGACAAAGGAACATTCTTCTTTTTTAAAAAAATCATTTTCCTTCAACAAAGTTTCATTTTCTTTCAAAACAAAATTATTTTCTTTCTTTAACAAATCATATTTTTTTAAGAAGTTTATGACAAAGCAATGCAAGCTCGTCATAAGACATATCATCATCAACAAGCTCGGAATCGGATTTTACCTCAAGGGATCATCCCCTTGGACTATATAGCACGTGTTGGAAGTAACAGTTCCTTCATCCGAGTCACTCTCTTTGTAATATTGCTTTTGTTTACCAAGAGAGATGAGAGTGTTCCAAACTACAAAAACTGAATCAATATTAGAAACTCTGGATAAATAATTATCATTTAGGGTTAATTTTAAAGCATGAAGAACTTTTGCATTAGCCTCAAGGTTTTTGCCATTAACAAAATATGAATATTTAACAGTGGCAAAATAAATATGAACACCTAGGACTTTGAGGTACATAGACATCTTAACTTTTCAAGTTTGAAAGTTAAGAATATCAGACATGTGAGGTGCAATGAAATCTATGTGTGCGTATGCAAATATTGTGATTAGAAAAAATAAAGATCTTTAACTCTAGGTTGTTAGACCCAAATCAAGAGAACCAAACTCTTATACCAATTGAAGGTCACCTAAAGGGGGGTTAATAGGTGATGGGCTAATCTAATACCAAATAATGCAGAATTAAAAATTATTATGCAAACTAAAACTCCGTACAACATATAACCAAAGAGTGAAGCCGAATTCCCAGTGAAGGGTTCTGGACTTCTTCTCAAGATTCCTCTAGACTAAGAGTTGAGGTGATACTATAGCTCTCTTGATTAAATACTAGTGTAAGCACAAATACAATATCAAGCATGTAATAGATGAGCATAAAGATAATAAGTATGCAAGATATAAATACAAGTGAGTTGAGAGAGAGACGAGCAATCGCAAACACGGAAGAATTGTTTCGAAGTTCGAGCCACTTGCTCTACGTCCCCGCCTTCACCGTAATGAAGGATTTCCACTATAATGATCATGCAAGATCACACGGTATCGCAACACCTACAACGAGCTCCCTCAAGAACTCTTAGACCACAAATCCCTCACTTGTTCCCGCAAGAACTTCACACAACACAAACCCGCAAGTTCGCCAAGGCCGCAGCCTCTACAACTCTTCCAAATTACAAATTGGAACACTTGGTGATCTCTTCTCTTGGTCATCAATAAACACTCTCACATATAAGGATCGTAGAAGATGGATATAGCAATGGATAACTCAAACTTGTTTGAGAAAAATTAGATAGAATTTGTGGTGAAAAACTCAAGATAATGATTTTAAAAACTCAAGAGAATAACTCTTGAAAAACTCTCTCTTGATATGGAAATGAAGCTTTAAAACTTATTGAAAAACTCTGTGAAAGAGCTCTTGAAAGCACTTCTAAAAATCTAGTACAAAACTAGCCCAAAAGTCCCATTTTATAGGCTGTCCAAAAAATAGTCGTTGGGGCCAGATAGACATGTCGGTCGACCGGCCAATGGTCAAATTTATGACTATTGGGGTTGACGGTCGGCCGCCCGGTCGACCGCCCCTAGGCCACAGAGAGATCATCTCTCTATCGGTCGACCGGCCTTTACCCGAGAGTTAGGTTGAGCCAGACGGTCAATCGATCGGTCGACCGCTCCTTGCTACGGTCGACGGAGACAAAGGTAACGGCTTGTGCACATTTCTGTGCACGTCGGTCGACCGAGTCAGGCTTCGGTCGACTGCTCGGTCGGCCGATAGCAGCCCAAAAATAACATTTTAAGGGATTAAAAACTAACTTGTTTAATCTATAAAATTCAATAAAATCCCAATAAAATCCACAAAAATAAGTTCATATAAATACTTTAAAGTACAAATATGTGTGATTAAAATAACATATATTACAAACAATTGAACTACTTTTGAGGTAAAGAAATTAAAGCTTTAAACCAAAATCGGTATTTTCCAGAAAACTAACTTCTAAATGAAAAACCGATTTTTTTCAAAACCTGTTCAAATACAAAAAAATGATATTGAAACACATTTGAAGCATACTGTGTATGAAAATGATCCAATATACATAGTAGATGAAATATACTTGTTTTTGACAATAAGCTCCAAAATAAGTTTTGATTAAAAATAAAACTTAAACACATGATACAAACTCATCAAAATAAGTTTCTTAACAATATGAAGCAACAATATATATGAATGAAATCCAATACATATATAAACCATGTAAATTTGTTTTGATGAAATCTATTCATGAGACCGAAAGATGTTGTTTTTTAAAACTAAAACCAAAACTATATTCTTCAAGAACTAAAACTATTTAACATGAAAGACAATATAAAATATTTTGTGTGTGTATGAGCTTGAGCAATCCACAACTAATCTATCATTTACATTTTATCCTAAAATAAAAATCTTAAACTTACAAACTCTTGGCTCAAGTCTTCTTAAAAATCTTCCTCTTCATCTTGACTTATCCAAACTTGATCCATGCGCTAGACTCTTCTTTGAGTATTTGATGTGATCTTTGTAGGTGCCCGGAAGGAGATTTAGGTGAGAAAGATCGGGGTGTAAAATATTTCCTTGAATCAGTTGAAACAATTACAACCAGACTTTCCTTTCTTTCCGGTTACAAGGGAGGGAGGATGTTGAATCTTGAATCCCCCCTTTGTTTAATGTTGGGTTCTTCGTGTGGCAGTGGAGAGTGAATCTTGTTCTCCGTTGACCGGATGACTGTTTGGACCGTCGGGGATCTTCTCTTCGGTCGGTAGAGAGAGTAACTCGGCTCTGTCTACCAAAACTCTAGAAGAGGAGCTAGGCAAAGAGCAGCTAGTACGCAGTAAGCTTGCTGAAGAGTCTTCTCTCCTTCTCTGTTGACGATGCCTTCGTCCGGTGATCGTGCGTGTCTCTCTCTACGCGTGTTGGATGCGTATGCCTGTATGTAGGTACGTCTCTCCCTGTGTGTCTGTCTCTGTTGATGCCAACAGGGCTATTTATAGAGGTCCCTGGGGATGAACGTGCCCCCTGAAAACGCTCCACAATGAGGGGCCACTTCCCGCTACATGTGCGGTGACTGGCCCCTTATTTCGGGTAGTTGCAACCGAGACGCGGGCGTCGAGCCAACGCGTCCTGATGCTGAGACGCGGGTGTCGAGTCAACGCGCCTTGATCCTGAGACGCGGGCGTTGAGCCAGCGCGTCTTGATCCTGAGACGCGGGTGTCGAGCCAGCGCGTCCTGATGCTGAGACGCGGGTGTCGAGCCAACGCGTCCTGATGCAGAGACGCGGGTGTCGAGCCCACGCGTCCTGATGCTGAGACGCGGGTGTCGAGCCCACGCGTCTTGATGCTGAGACGCGGGTGTCGAGCCAACGCGTCCTGATGCTGAGACGCGGGTGTCGAGCCCACGCGTCCTGATGCTGAGACGCGGGTGTCGAGCCAACGCGTCTTGAGCTTGGATCTCTGCTTTTAAAGGCTTGTCTGTTTTTTAGACAGCCTACAGAACCCCCTCCAAAGTTTTCGATATTCCGCAGTTAATGGGAAGGATTTCGGAATACTTTGGATTTTAGCCGCGTTCGCCTTTATGACTGGACTATTAATGCTCCGGGTTTGATCTTATCTGGAGTTGGTCTTTGTGAGTGTATTGTTGAACTCTTTGAAGCCATCAGAGTTGATCGTGTTGAGTGTCTAGATACACAGTCTAAACCTCCCCGATCGCTTTTAGTCTGTCACGAGTGCGCTTTTGACCAGGAGTGGTTGGCCTTCTGCTTGTGCCAGTGTACTGTTGAACTGATTTGCAGAAGCCGAACGCATGTTTTTTTTTTTTGAAAAGCAGAGACTGCCCTAAAGACGCGACTTCCATGGGGTGCGTCTTTTGGTGATAGGAACGCGACTAATATTCCATGAGGTAGACGCGATGTTTAGCCTGCTTGGGAGGACGCGAATTTTAGAGAGACGCGTCTTTTGGATGCAGACGCGATTTTCTAGACACAACGCGACTTTCTGGGTGCATTTATGGTGATGCTGACGGGGCATGTCCATCGGAGAGGCGCGTTCTTTGGGCGCGAATCTGTGCCATGTCATGATTACGCCGCCAGCTGGCCTGGGGAACGGAGAGGTTTTCTTCGTTAGGCGCGCGGATTTCCCGGTTCATTAAATGAACTGCTCCACGTGTCGAATGATGACTCGCGGCGGGGTCACGACGCATGATCTTCTCTGTTCAGAAATGATCTGGTTACACGCGTCACGTGGCGACTCGCTGCAGCGTCTATCGGGCCACACACCGCGTATCTTCGCGAATCTTTGTGCCTATAAAAGGCCACAGTTAGAGAGATTTGTCTTCTTCTCCGAACGCGCTTACTCAGAGATTTAAGAGAGTTCTTCTTCTCCATTACTGCTCATCTTCTTCATTGACCTCTGATCACCAATGGCACCCAAGGTCAAGCCGACCGCGTCGTCCTCCAAGGCGACCATTGCCGAGGCCCAAGGGGGCGCTTCTCCGTGCAGGATGTTTTCTGAGGTAAAGATGCCATTTTGGCTAAGCTTCACGTTACTGGAAGTTTTAGAGAACCCTAAAAAAACTCTTAACACAGAATATGAACCGGTTTGATTCTCAGACGCAGTCTCGGACGCGGTCTTTGAGTTGATAACCGAGGCGCGGGTTTGATGACCTAACGCCAGTGAACTCTGCACTTCGGGTCCTTCACTTAGAGATTTCCTAACTGTGAAGGATCTGGACGCGGTCTTGGTTCGCAGAACGCGGATTTGATCCTTGCGTTCTGTGCCACTTGACGCGGATTTGCAGGTCTGGACGCGGGTTTTGATAACTTCTGCGTCCAGTATCTTTTCTGCGTTTGAACGCAGATTCGCAGGTCTGGACGCGAATTTTGATAATTCCTGCGTCCAGTTTCTCTTCTGCGTTTGGAGTCATGAACACTTAGCATTTTTTCTTACTTTTAATGAAGTATCTGACTAAGTGTCCTTTTCTTTCGCAGTGCGACATGTTTCTGGCTCACTTGCCAAGACGCGCCACTTTGGACATGTAGGTGGTGCTGACCAGGGCTTGAGCTTCGTGCTAAGAATGAGTGTCCCATTGACTGCTGACCAGTCACCGGATCGCAGGGAGAGGCTCTCTAATGTTGACAGGAGAACCTTTCGGGCGCTTATGACCGATGCCGCATTCAAAACGGATGATGGCGTCAGGCTGGAGAAGCCTGCCTTCTTATTCGGAGATCGCATTCATGATGACGGCCGTCGCGTGTCTGGAGGAACTTACAAATGGCTCCGTCAGATAAAGGATGGAAGATTGTTTCTTCCGGATATGGAGAGGATGTTCCCGTTGTCCTACTTCCAACACATGTCCATCCCTCGGAAGATGGAATGGGACATTTCCAATGTGTCCCCGAAATCACCCTTGGTGACTTTGGCTTCCAGAAGGTAAACCGCCATGATAGTCATGACAGGTCAGCCGTCGGCCTGTTCCCCGCGTCGCGCAAGTCCGATGTTCCGGTCGGGGAGATACCACAGCTTGCCGCTACCTTCCTTAACTCGTTTATGGAAGCGGAGGGTGACTATCCTACTGAGTTCCGTGCGCATGGGTGGATCCATTCTACGGGGAATATTTGGTGGGGCAGGATGGTGGGTTTTGTCCTCACCGATCTTAAAGAGCTGCTAGAGTGTGTGGGACTATACCCGGCGGTCAGGGCCGTACAGTGGGGTATCCCACCAAGCTCTCATAATTTCTTCGGAGTCCTGGAGCGATATGACTCTCTGACGGGGACATTCTTCACCCCGGTTGGAGAGATGGGCCTGGCACTGCACGAGCTGCATGAGGTCTCGGGGCTGGCGTCAGGGGACATTCCTTATGAGGAATATGTCCCTACCACTAAGGAGCTCCACTTTTTGGAAAAAGAGTTTCCCGCAATATATGAGACCTACTGGGAGGTGATGTGCCACTTCCACATCTGCGGCCAGATAACTGCCTGGAGGTCAGGAGGAGTCAAGCAGTTGTCTTGGGCTAGTTATCTGTTCAACAACGTTAACAATAAAGACCTCCCGATAACCCGACTGGCTCCCAGCTCCGATAGGAAAATTGAAGACAGGATCGACCAGGCTCCGAACAGCTTCTACACCACGGAGTTGAACGAGGACGGTTTCGACCCTGACCTGGTTTTTGAAAGCTTTCACCATCAAGCCCGGACTTCCATCTCTAGTCGAGCACTGTTGGCGGGCTTCTTGATGCTGTGGTTGAAGCGTTGTGTGGTGCCCACGCTGCCACACGAAGTTATTGTTGCCGACGTGGTGTACCCGGCGGTGCTCCTGGCTCATGGTAGCCCCATAGCTCTTCTTCCGGCCGTGGCGGCCGGTATTCAGAGTGGGCTACGGGCATTAGCCAAGAATTTCTGCGAGCCCCCGAAGACTGTTGACTCCCATGGAAAGCCATATGTCGACTCAGAGGGGAATCCGAAGGTGAAGCGCCCTAACCCTCGGATTGAACTGCCTTACACGTACCTCATGGCTTGGTACATGATGCATTGCCCTTCTTTGATGACGGCGGCGCGTGGGAGCACGGGTCATGTCCCATTTGTGCAGCGGCTGGAACGTTCGGAGTGGCGTGACACCTACCTGTATTATATTAGGAAGTGTCTTTCCTGCGCCACGAACTACCAGCTCAACCGCTGCTTTCCAGACGTTCCTGGTGCGGCTTTCGGGGAGTTGTTCGCTGATATCGCTGGTCGGGATAACTTCACACAACTGCCTGCGGGAGTCTTCTGGTGGTTGATCAACATCCGGCCGGGATATGTGATGTTCCGGGAAGGGACTTCATGCACCATCGAGCCATACATGCCGAACCGTTTTGCCCGACAGTTCGGCTACGATCAACTCTATGTCGGGAACCCCAATGCTCGGCTCGCCTTCGAAGGGAACCTGTTCGAGGGTGCTCGGGCCTGGTACTACAGTGTGGCTGGAGGGACGGGAGCAACATTCCGTCTACCCATCGAGACGCCCAAATGCCGCACGAGCTTCAGCTTCTGCACTTGGTACTTCCAAGCCAGCCAGACACCAGACCTTGTTCCGGAGTCTTCATGCCTTGAGAGCATCAATGCACATCTCGAGGCCAGGTCAGAGTCCGGTAAACATTCGAAGCTTATCGACCAGTATCTGAAGGCTCATAAGGAGGTCAGGAGACGATCGAGGAGGGAGCCACAAGCAGTGAGGGCGGAGCCGCTACCGACAAGGGCAGAGCCGCGAGCGACAAGGGCTGAGCCACCAGCAATGAGGGAGGAGCCGCGGGCAAGGAGGTCTAAACAGACGGTGAGCAAGCGTCGTCGACACTCTGCTTCTATTGCTGGGCCTGTCCCAAAGAAGGTTCGAAGGGACTTAACAGCCGAAGTCTCTCAATCTGAAGGCACCTCTACTGGAGTTGAGGCTCATCCTGAAGACGTCCTTGTCAGGGTTGAGGAACCGTCGGAAGATGAAAATTTCCCCACCCTAGTCCGTGCCCCTAGGTCACACCGCAAGACCGTGGAGGAGGGGGAGCTTGTTGACGAACTCACCGCTGGTGATGATGATGAGCGGCTTGAGGTCGACATAATGGGTGAAGAGGATGTTGAGATTCCGGGATTCTCAGCTCAGCCCGAGCTTCCTTCTGCTCATGAAGGGAGAGGTGAGGCACGGCAGTCGGGGTCTCCTAGCGTCTTCATTTCCAGTCCTAGGGCAGTTGACCCTAGTCCTACCACTGGGGTGATCGGAGGCAAGGCTCCTGTTGCGAAGCTTCCTCGCGTTGCGCTGTCGTCTTCTTCGTTATCGGGGGAAAGCGCCTTTGAGGACGAGGTCGACTATGGCGATGAACCTGCTCTTCCTGATCAGAGCAAATTCTTCCACATCTCGGAGGAGGAACAATATGAGGGTGAGCCATCGACTGTATCACCGCTAGCGATTATCCCTGCTGAAGGTACTCTTTCCATCTTCTGTCCTAATTTCTTTTTACATATTTGAAGAGGATGTTCTATCATTCTTCTTTATGTTGCAGGGTCGGCCGAAGATGCTGAGGCTACAACCTCCTCGCATATTGAGGAGATGGTGATAGAGTTGACCCGGCCCAAGGGGATTGAGGTCTCGGCTGCTGAGATACCCTCAAAGGGGGCAGCTGTTGAAACTAGGGAGCCTTCCACTCTGCCAGAAGAGGAAGCAACCACTGAGGCTGAGGAGGCTCTTACTCTGCCAGGCAAGGAGGTTACTGCTGAAGCCGGGGAGAATTCTACCCCGCAGGATTCGACACCTCTGGACCTCCAACTTGGTAAGGCAGCTCTGACATTTTAAATGTTTCGCTTTTCCATCATTGTGGCTGACGCTGCGATAACTTGCAGATAGGACTGAGGGGGCTCAGGTGGAGAGTCTGATGGTTGGTACCCTTCCAGAAGGCCATACAGCTCAAGTCTCGGTGGAGGTTTCTGAGGAGGTTGTGCTTACTACTCCCTCATTGGTCGTGGAGGCTCCTGCAGAGGTAGTACCTCCGGAAGCGTCAGCGGCCAGTCTAGCTCTTGCCGTATCGACGGCCAGCACGGCTCTGGTGCGAGAGGATCCGCCCTATATCCCTTATCCTGTGACAGAAAAGGGGTCGAGAAGCTTCCTAGGTGGTGAAGACATGGGGGAACTGGCACGTCAGATGGTGCAACAATTCTTCGCTTCGATGGGATCATGTATTGATCTCATCTTACGTGGAAACAGCACCTTCCAGTTTGCCCAGACGCTTCTTAAAAATATGGCTGTGAATGTCGAATTAACCGGAGGCCCCTCACTTGCCAAGGCGTGTCTGCGGGTGGTGGAGCAACTGGGAGACGGCCTGCAGGAGCTGGAGTCTTTGGAAGATGCTGGCTCTTTTGGTGAGGCCCAGGCCACCTTGACCAGGCTCCTAGCTTCTCAAGAGCGAGAGCGACAGGAGGCGGAGGCACAAATCGCTGCAGAGATTCGCAGCCTCGAATATTCCCAGGCTGAATGTCAGAAACTAGCTGACGATTCAAGGGAATCCGAGCTTACCGTGCAAAGCACAGAGCAAGTCATCATCAGGGCTCGGGACACCATTGCCAGGGCAGAAGCTGTGCTTGCGCTCAATGAGGAGAAGCTTGTTACCCTCAAGAAGGAGCTAGAGGAGCAACGGGCTGCTAAGGCGCGAGCTGAAGAGAGTCTGTCTCTACATTCTTCCAGGGTGGAGTCTCTGCGAACGCAGCTGGCCGCAAGAAATTTCTTATCCGAAGCGGAGCTGCGGAACCAGGCCATTATGGAAGCTGAAAGGGCACGCCAACACGAGATTCACCGTCTTAGGGAACAAATCCGTTCCTTGGCGAACCAGGACATTTAGCCTTCTTTTCTTTTTCTTTTTGTAAAGAAAAGGACACTCAATTTATCAAGAGTGTTTTGTATCCACTTTTATCATTCTTTTGATATAAAAGTTTCGAAGTTTTTGGCTCCACCTTCTTTGCTTAGCTGCGGATGAACCCAACTTCTTGATCACTGGCTGCGAATACTAAACTTAGATAGGACTAAGTTCTTTTAATGAGACGCGGCGTCAGTCCACCTGAACTTAGATTTCACTAAGTCCTTTTGATGAGACGCAGCGTCAATCACAGAGTGAGACGCGGTCATCATTCACTAGGAACTTAGATTTCACTAAGTCCTTTTGATGAGACGCGGCGTCAATCACAGATTGATACGCGGTCTTCTTGATGAGACGCAGCGTCAATCAAAAGATGAGACGCAGTATTGATCCATAAAGTGAGACGCGGCCGTCAGTCCATGGAGTGAGACGCAGCGTCAATCTCAAGGTGAGACGCGGCTCTGAATAACGCAAATATGTTTTGCGCAGATCGGGCAGGCGTAAGAGACGCAGCCTTGTCTGCTGAAGGGACGCAGCTTTCCCATCTGCGTTTAATGCAACCTGACTTAAAAGATTTTAGGAGATCTTTGAACGTCAAGTCTTCGCTGTCGATTGGGATTCTGGGTCGTTCGTTGCTTCCCAAGGCAGTTATCCACGCGTCGGCCTCTCAATGGATTTAGGCGTTAATGCTCTTGCATGCAGAACCGACGCTGGCGGTTGAAAAATCGGCTCACTTCGACGGTTTCCAAAGCAGCGTTCCACGCGTCCGTTTTTGATTGGGCTTTGACAGTCGTGCGCGACGGTTCCGATTGACGCACCATTAATGGCAGTTGTTGAGAATTGCCTATAAATAGGGTGTGCCCCCTTTTCAATAATCCAAACTTGGATTGTTTTCTTTTGTTTGCTCTGAGAGACCACGCCTTGAGTTATCTTTCAGAGAACCGTCTTCATGGGTGAAGGTGACCCCGTGGATGAAGATGACCCAGAGCTCTCATGCTTCTGTTTGGTCTCTTCAGAAGGAATCCTCTCTCGGATCATCTTGCGCGCCCGCGTTTGGATGCAGAGTGGCCAACTCTGGACAGGGGCCTCTGCTGGTATGTCACCCCGATGATGTCCATAGCCTGTACTTTGGCATAGCCATCTGAATGAAATCCTGGTGCATTCCTATTCTGGAATTTGTGCCGGTGACTTGAACTTCTCTGAACGCGGGTTCTTGACGCTGGCTTTGCTCATGGCCATTGCCTTGGCGCGTTTCAGACCTGAATCTTGCAACTCCTGTTCACCCAACAGAGAGATGGCAATTTTCGGCGTTCTGAAGTTTTTCGCGTCTTGTGCATTAAGCGCGGGTGCAAACTGAGGCCGCGTTTGAATCCTGTGCGTGGCACAGTTTTGACTCGCGTCTGTTTCTGCCGACGCGGTGGTTTGACCGTGCGGGTTGTTCCCGCGTCTGAAGTCTTCAATGACTGCCGCGTCTGTCACTTAGTTCTCTTTGTCGAAGTGTACTAAGTTCCAGATGTTCCAACTCTCTTGTTTATTCTTTGCAGGTAGGCTTGCTCGTCCTTTTTTCAGGTTTGCTGGGCCCCGGAAAGAATATATCGGCGGGGCGAACTTGCTCAATGTTCGTTTGTAAGAGAGTAAATTATGGTCCTCGTCGTTTGTAAGAGAGTAAATTATATCTCCGACGAGGACCCAAATCTCGCCAAGGTCTCTTCAGATCTTCTGCACCAACCATGTCTGATGGCAAGAGATGGTCAGGTCAGGTATGACGGCGAGGAGGTTCCGGCGGTTACGGTGCGGAAAGATCCTCTTCCTCTCCCTACTCCAGAAGTGACATCAAGGACATTCCGTTGGATGGCCTGCTGGGGAAAGGGATGGTGATGAATGAAGGGTTGCAGGACTTTCTGCTGCCGCTGGACCTCAAGAACACCATTGCTCTTAGCTTAGTCAGCTAGGGCGCTTTCGATTTTTGCGTCATCGCCATGGCGCAATCAGCTCCAATTGTGCACCTGGGATCTGACGCGGTTTCAAGGAGTGAGTACGGCCTCTGAGAGAGAGAGGGACTTCTTTGTACTCCTTAATTGTAACACTCATCTTATTGTATAAGAGGGCGTTTTGTATCACTTTCATATGCTTGGATATATAAATAAAAGTGACACTTTTCTTTTTGCCTCCTTCATTGTCTTAACTTTTTGTCTTCAGTTAGACACGTAGAAGCAAGGAATCTTTTGACCTTATCAAAATTATAGTAGTAATCTTAATGAGTCAAGATTTGTAAGGAAAGATCCTATTTCAGGAGTTTTCATGATACTGTCAGAGGTGTGATATTAACTTGACAGGGATGGGATGATTTTTTGGTGGACCTGCCACTTTGTAAAAGAAAGTGACAAGTGGAGTTCGTACCCCCAGGGAAGATGAACTTTTATCAATGATTTGGGATTAACTTGATTTAAGATCAGCTGGGGAGTTTGACGGAAGCATTGTTAACGGTGTAATGTTAACCAACAATGTTTCTAAATGAACTTGATACTCTGTCGGGGAGAGTATCAAATGAGACTAGACTCGCGGGAATCTAGGAAGAAGGTCTTTACCGCTAGAGGTGTGATATTAACTTAACGGTTTAGAAGTAGTCTTGTCAGAAGTGTAATGTTAACTTGACAAGGACATGAGTTAGAGGTGTGATATTAACTTAACTCATCAGCATCTCAGTTTTATTTGGGAAAACTGAGGAAGTCACTGTCATAGGTGTGATGTTTAACTTAACAGTGAGGATAATGCTAGAGGTGTAATGTTGAACTTGGCATTAGTCGTCTCGACTTTGACAAAGAAGTCGAGGAAAGGTCATGGCCATAGGTGTATTGTTGAACTTAGCGATGACTCGGATGCTAGAAGTGTAGTGTTAACTTGGCATCGTCCATTTCAGCTTCGATACGGAAGTCTGAAGAAAGGTGACTATCAGAGGTGTGATATTAACTTGACAGGCACTCGATGTACTGCTTAGAGGTGTAATGTTAACTTAAACAGTAGTTTGTCAGAGGTGTAATGTTAACTTGACAAGAATTGGCTCGTGATAAGAGCAATTTGAGGACCTGTCATTCTATTGATGAGAATTGACAAGTGGAATTTGAAATGCCAGAGGTATAGTGTTAACTTGGCAAATTTGAGAGTTTGTTACTCTATGCAGAGTTAACAAGCAAAGTTTATACTCGACAAAGAGTATTCATTACCAGAGGTATAGTGTTAACGTAGTAATGATTGCATTTTGTGGTCCTACCATTCTATGGATGAGAATTGGTAAGGGATTTTGGAGGAAAGAGTGGACTCAAGTCCACTTAGGATTTTTAGCAAACCCTCAGCTATCAACGGGTTTGAGGTGCCTTTACCAACTATCGTTTGAGTTGGGCTAGCCATGCTATTCCCCTCAGCATGATGAGTTGTCGAGGACTTATGTTGGGCTTAAAAGCCAACATTTTCCTCTATCCTTAGCCGTCGGAGGCGCCGGATCAAATGGGAACGTGTCCCTTAGGATTTTTAGCAAATCCTCAGCTGTCAACGGGTTTGACATGCCTTTACCAACTACCGTTTGAGCTGGGCTAGTCATGCTATTCCCCTCAGCATGATGAGTTGTCGAGGATTTATGTCGGGCTTAAAGGCCGACATTTTCCTCTATCCTTAGCCGTCGAGGGCGTCGGATGTTTGATCAGAGGTGTACTTTTAACTTGATCGGAGGAAGAGTACTATTAAGGATAGTACTTCTTCAAGAATTTGCCATTGATCGGCATCATGAGTGTATCGCCATTTGAAGTTATGAGGCGATATGACCCATTTGAGTAGACTGACTCTACTACAAATGGTCCTTCCCATTTGGGTTGAAATTTTCCTTTTGTCTTGTGCGTCATGACCATGGGTCTTCGGACGGCTAAGACAAGGTCGCCTTTCTTGAAAGTTCGCGCTTTGACTTTCTTGTTGAAGGCTCTGGTGATTCGAGCTTGATAGAGCTCGATTTGCTGTTGGGCCTGCAAACGCTTGTCGTCTAAGGCTTCCAACTCCTGGAGTCACTGCTGATGCTTCTCCTCAGTTGTCATCTCCGCTGTCAAGGCGACGCGTAGAGATGGAATTTGGATTTCCAGTGGAAGGACGGCTTCGCATCCGTATACCAAGGAAAATGGCGTGGCTTTAGTTGGGGTTCGCACCGTTGTGCGGTAGGCCCATAAGCATTCACCCAGCTTGTCGTCCCAGTCCCGTTGACTTTTTGAGACAAATTTCTTGAGAAGCTTGCCAATAGTCTTGTTGAAGGCTTCTGCAAGACCGTTAGCAGCAGGGTAGTATGCCGTTGAGGACACACTCTGGATTCTGAACTTCGCGCAGAATCTCTGGAAAGCCTGGCTGATGAACTGGGGTCCATTGTCATGGATGATACGCCGAGGCACACCGAAGCGGTAAATAACGTGATGTTTCACGAACTTGATCACGTTAGAAGATTTTACCTCTTTCAAAGGGATAGCTTCGGCCCACTTTGAGAAGTAATCGGTTATCGCTAGAATGAACCGATGTCCTTTCGATGATGGTGGGCTGATAGGGCCAACCACGTCCATCCCCCACATTTCAAACGGCCAGGTAGAGGTCGTAGAGTGGAGGTACCCTGGTGCTTGATGGATGAAATCGCCGTGTATTTGACAGGCGTGACATCTCTTAGCATAAGCGACAGCATCGGCGATCATTTTTGGCCAATAGTAACCCAACCTTTGGAGTCGATGTGCCAATTTTGGGCCAGGTTGATGAGCTCCACAAGTACCATCGTGGGCTTCTTTCAATACTCCTTGGGCTTCTTTTGATGAGAGGCATCGGAGCAGGATCCCGTCATGCGATCGACGATACAATGTTCGCGAAATCGCATTATAGTAGAATTTGGGGGCTTTCCTTCGGATGGCAGCCGCCTCCCTGGCGTCTTCAGGCAAGATGCCGTATAAGACAAAATCAATGTAGGGGAATCGCCAGTCTCTAGGCTCTAGACCGGTTGACACTTCAAGTGTTTCCTTGTCGTGATGATCTCCCGTTGACCCTGGGCAGTCTCCGAGTGAAATTTTTGGACAGTACAGGTCGTGGCTATAGACGAATACTTTCTCCATTGCTCTAGCTGGAAGGGCTAAGGAGGCAGTAAGGGATGCAAGTGCATCTGCATGCGCATTTTGCCTGCGTGGTACATGGTCGATGTAGAAGTTTGAAAACCTCTCGGCCATGTGGATTGTCGCATTGTAATAGGGTACTAGATCTTCATGTCTGACCTCATACTCTCTGCGAACTTGGCTGACGATGAGTTTAAAATCACCGTACGCCTCGAGATTTTTAACGCCAATCTCATCGGCGAATTGCATCCCAATCAAAAGAGCGTTGTATTCCGCCACATTGTTGGAGCAGGGCTCGGTTAACGAGATAGCTCGGGGAATCACATAATTTTGTGGGGAGACGAGTACTACTCCCACCCCCGCTACTGAGTGTCCCTTTGGGCTTGTTCTTGATGCTCCATCGAAGAAAAGTTGCCACACTTGCCCTTCGAACAACGTCTGAGTCAGGCAGACTTCGGCGACCCCGTCTGGGAGATCCTCATAGAGTTTGGCTGCCCTTGGATCTGGGTGCTCAGCTAGGAAGTCCGCCACCGCTTGTCCTTTAATGGCCTTCTGGGGTAAAAAGTGCATCTCATATTGGGATAACAATATAGCCCATTTTGCCAGCCGGCCATTCAACGAGGAAGGCTTTGTCATGAGTAACCTCAGAGGGTTGACTTTTGATATGACATTTATAGTTTGGCCTACTAGATAGTGTCGCATTTTCTGAATAGCGAACACCAGCGCCAAACATTCCTTCTCGATCGGGTTGTACCGATGTTCGGCTCCGATCATTGTTCTACTTAGGTAGTAGATTGCTTGTTCTCGTCCTTGTTCATCATTCTGAGCTAGTAGAGCTCCCAGGGAATGATCCATTGCTCGAACATATACCAAGAAAGGCTTTCCGGACACCGGAGCTGCAAGAACTGGTGGTTGGGTGAGGTAGTGTTTAATCTCCTCAAATGCTTTTTGATAAGCGTCGTCCCAAATGAATGAAACACTCTTTTTCATCAGCTTGGCGAAGGGTTGGCATCTCCCGGAAAGGTTTGATATGAACCTGCGGATGTACGCCAATCGTCCTTGTAATCCCCTGAGCTCCTTGAGGCTTCTGGGGGGTTGCATCTCTTGGATAGCGCGGACTTTCTCCGGATCCAAATGGATTCCTGTGAAAGTCACAACAAATCCTAGGAATTTGCCACTGGCTACCCCCAGGAAGGACTTGGTGGGGTTCATCTTCAATTGATGAGCCCGCATGATGTCGAAGACCACCTTCAGGTCTGCTATGTGATCACCTTTAGTGCGACTTTTCACCGCGATGTCATCGACATAACATTCCACCGTTTTGCGTATCTGCTGATGGAAAATGACGTTCATGGCCCTTTGGTATGTTGCCCCTGCATTTTTCAGTCCAAAAGGCATGACAGTATAGCAATATACCCCTAGAGGAGTCCTGAAGGAGGTATGCTTTTCGTCATCGGGATACATCTTGATTTGATTGTATCCTGAGAACCCGTCCATAAAGGACATTCGCTCGAATCCACAAGTATTGTCAATCATGACATCTGTGATTGGCAATGAGAATTCGTCTTTGGGGCAGGCCTCGTTTAGATCACGGAAGTCGATGCAGATCCGGATCTTCCCATTCTTCTTGGTGACGGGGACGATGTTGGCTACCCAGTCGGGATGCTGTTCCTCCCTGATGAAGCCAGAATCAATAAGCTTTCTGACTTCTGATTGAATTGCCTCCATTATCTCTGGACGGAACCGTCGCTGCTGTTGTTTAACAGGCTTCATGTCCGGATTGATGTTGAGGCGATGCATAGCCACTTGAGGATCAAGTCCAGGCATGTCCTCATAATTCCAGGCGAAGACGTCTATATACTCTTGTACAAGAGATATTAGATCCTCCTTTTCCGAAGGTGACAAGCCGTCACTTATGAAAATGGGCTTGGGGTTGGCCTCATCTCCTAGGTTGATTTGAACAACCTTATCTTCTGTGGGTGGCTCACGCTGTTCAAAGCGGATATCCCAAAGAGCATTCAAATATTTGATCTAAGGATCTGTATCAGGTTGGATCATATCTTCATCTTCATCTTCCAGATGGCCTGTTGAAACCATGTTTACTGAAAGCCCTTTGAAGATGTTGCCGACACTGACATCTGACTCCCATGATGACGTGTCTGAAGAGCAATCGTGACCTGACGACTCTCGAGAATCAGAGGCTGATGGGACTGGAGTTGATACATAGCCCAACCCCCGGCGCGTCTGATGATAATAATCAGGTGCTTTCCCTTTCGGCACAAAGGACCGGAGCAGCGTTCTCCTTCCTTTACCGAAGTTTAATCCGGGCCTGTTCGTTAGGTCATATCCCATGCGTTTCATCATTCTGAGCGCTTTCGGTTCATAATGATCGAACTGAGGGGATTCATCCTCGTCTTCCGATTCTTCGTGAGGCATCGGTTCAGACGAGATTCGCCCAAAAAGTATTGGTCTTTGGCCTTTTCGTCTGGCTGGAACCATAAATATAGATTCTTGCGCATTACCATTATCTTGGTATGTCCCGAAAGATGATTTCACCGGTACATGCAAAGATGTCAAAGCATCCATTGCCGACCAGAGGTCATCGTCCACATCGGTAGTAGTATCCGACGGTATTGAATCGGAAACATACACAGGAAAATACGCAAAATCTAAATCTTCATTAATGTACCAACCACCCGCATCGTCGGTGGTGTTGTCAATATCGAGCTTATTAGTGCTCTTTACAAGGGGTTCCAACTCCCACAGGCACTCTTCTTTCTCAGGCTCAATGTCAGCCTCATTACCAGAATCTAGCTCCTCTGGTTGCGGGGTTTCATTAGTCTCCTCAGGATCCTGATATAGGAGGGAGTCCGTGAAATAATTTTCAACCCCTTTAAACGGATGCCTTTCGGCAATCAACGTTTGAACTTGTCCACTCTCGTCAATGTATTTCATGACTTGGTGGAGAGTGGAGGGAACGATGGAATTACGGTGAATCCATGGTCGTCCCAGCAACAGGTTGTAGGAAGTGTCAGCGTCAATGACGTAGCATGTCACTTCCGACTTGAGGCTCCCGATCTGGCATTTGAGCTTGATCTTCCCCATCGGACGGGAGCTATTGGCATTAAACCCGTAAATAGTTGTCTGGGTAGGGCTCAGACGATGGGTAGGAATGCCCAGAAATTGCATGACTCGGCGAGGTATGATACTCAGCGCGGACCCTGGGTCTACCTGGATGCGATTTACCTCGGACGACCCGATATATCCTGTGAAGTATAGGGGTCGGTCATGCTTCCCTTTAACCTGCATGTCATCTGTTGTGAAGGTGATGCAGGGAGCATTTGGGGAGGCATGGAGGCAATCCTCTACATCTTCCTCCCTTGGCACGCGGGTCATGAAGACCTCAGCATTTGCCAAAGCTTCTTGTAGAGCCTCTCTGGTTGACTTTGATAGCCTCAGGAGTTCATACAAGGTGATGCGTGCCGGGATGTTGGCTAGTTGAGCCAAGACATCGAAGCAGTAAGGTGTCGAGGATCCTTCCGCTGCACCTTTTGAAAGAACCCGAGAAAACCGGGTTTCTTTCTGTTTCTCCACAGGTGGTTTTGTGGAGGGCTTGGCTGGTTCTACGGCTGGTTGTGGAGAAGCCGCTGCCGTCTCGCCGTACTGCTTCAAGTATGCCTGTCCTGAACGGGTCCCCGCCATCGGTTGGCTGGGCTCTGCGGCCAGGACTATTGTTTCCTCTTCTGAGTCAGTCAACGAGGGAACATCAGTATCCGCTTCTCGAGAGGAAGCGCAGATCACAATGCACGATGAAGCTTTTGCCTTGCCTTTGGACTTTCTGTTGGTCACAGTAGTCCATTGTTGTTCATCGACGAGGTCAGGGTGGACCCACATGGTTTCCCCCTGAGGTGTAGGGACGGCTACCAAGCCCTTCTCCTGTTGCTGGTGAGGGTCTGTGTTGACCACTCTTAATTCTCCCCTTGGAATAGGAGTTACCCCCGTAGGCGCTGGAGGTTGTCTCCCGAACTAGAGAACCGACGTCACATTGGCCGTCACCTTCTTCTGCTCTGGTCGGAGTTTTAACACCTCCGCGTCAATCAGAGCCTGAAGAATGTCCTTGAAGACATAGCAGCTTTTGGTAGGATGTCCCAACATTCTGTGGTACATACAGTAGTTGGGATTGTCGGTCTTGCCGACTTCTTCTGGGCGTCTAACTTCAGGGAGTTTCAGCCGATTGCTCTTGTTGAGTAGCTTGAAGAGCGAATCGACATGTTCCTCCTTGAAGGAATACTGCTTGTTGGGGCGTGGCTGGCTTGAAGAGCCACTTGCCCTGCCTGTTTGAGGTTTGGCGGGGGATTTGGTCTCCGTCGCCAAGTTATCCTTCCGCTTTGTTTGGAGGGATGTGTCCTGCGCACGCCTTGTTGACCTCTCTGGCCTGGGCCTGCCTTCTTCTGCCCTGACGCGGGCAACAATCTCCTCAGCCTGTTCACCTTGTTGGACTAATTGTTTCCAGGTGCGACTTTCAGCAACTCCTATTTGAGCAAGGAGTGAGGTTTGGAGATTATGACGACATGTTTCCACCAGGGTGGCCTGGGTCATGCCGCTTGGACATCGGAGTGCCACGTTCTGAAATCTTTCTACGAAAGACTTGACGGACTCTCCCTTTCGCTGTTTGGTTGCTAAAAGGGTGGGCATTGTCACTTCCGAGTCATCTTCGAAGAAGCGTGTCAGAAACAGCTTCTCCAAGTCGCTCCAGTTCTTGATTGAACCTTCTGGGAGCTTCATGAACCATTCAAAGGCCAACCCTTTCAGGGTGCCTATGAACAATCGCGTCAGTATAGCGTAGTTATCTACTACATTCCCGGTCTGGGATTTGAAGTAGTAGATGTGCTGGTTGGGTGACCCCTTCCCGTCAAATGCTTGGAGAGTTGGAGCCTTAAACTTAGGAGGGTACGGGACTAAGTCCCACTCGGCCGGATAGGGCCGGACTACTCCAGCCTCTTGGAGATCTTTACGACTGGCAAGGGCATTGAGTCGTTGCTCCAGCAGGCTCATTCTTTTAGCATGAGCCTTTTCCGGGTCTGGGTCGCTTCTTGCCTGCGACGAGGGCTTGGACACATCCGAGGTAGATCGTCGTGTCTCGTCGGAAGGTTCGGAGGGTGGGCTTTCTCCCTTTCTCCCTTTCTCCTTCGGCCGTCTAGGAGGAGATCTCGCTCTTTCTTCAAGCAATTTCTCAAGCATATGCTTGAGGGAGTCAATGGATCTCTGTTGAGAGGCGATTATATCCATCTGGCGCTTCTGCGTCTGTTCTAAACGCCTGGCCATCTCCTCAGGAGTGTCTGCCATGTAGGCGGAAGCCTCCTTCTCGACGGAAGAGTTTGAAGCCTGCGACTCCACTACAGCGGAGTGAGAATCACCCATTCTAATGCCGCGAGCTAAGGCATTATAGTCAATTGGGGGAATGGCCCCCGTCCGGGTGCGAGTGTGTTGATACACCCTTTCCGGCTCAGAGTCAGATTCCTCTGAGTTGACCATTGGTTGTTTTCCCTTACTTCTGTTAGTCATGTTTGCAGTAAGCTCCGGGTATTCAACATCTGAAAAGGTTCTCCTTCTGTGGGAGCGTCTTCTTTTGGCTGACGGGGGAATCAGGGTCAGCTGTCTGATTAAGGACTGCTGGTGCATGCCTGATCCATAATGGCATCCAGAGAGCATATGGATGAGCTGTTGACAGCAGCATGACAAAGTGGCTTGATTGGCACTTCTTTTCCTTGTCAAATAATCCCTCAAATCCGTGGGAGGGGGATTAAAGAGACTGGTCTCGCAACGTCGAAGACGGGAGACAGTCATGTGCTGTTCAGCCTGGACGCAGACTTCAGGGACGCGGCTCTCATGACGCGGCTGTATGACGTGCACGCGAGTCTCGCGTTGCTGCCTGATGCGTTTGGGCAGAGTTGCTTGAGAGAGAGCGGGCTGCTGGGCCCCACGCCTACGAGTGCGTACTTCCTGCGTTTGAAAAAACGCGGAGGTTTCACCCTGGCGTTTGATGAGTTGGTCCTCAGAGGACTCAACTTGAGGAGTCTCGCGTTTGGGTCGCCAAACGCGGATCTCACGCACTGGACGAGGTGCGGGCAAGGCATCAGATTGTACGCCGCGTCCACCCCCAGTCAGACAACCAACGGTTCCGACTTGGAGTTGACGCGCGCGTCTCCTCTGTCGACGCTCAGCATTCCGGTTGCGTCGTGGAGGAGGGGAGAAACCAACAACCTCCTGGTTTACAGAACCAAGAGTGTTCACCACGCGGGTCTCCTGAGAGACGTTGACGCGGGTATTCTGCGCGACGCAGTTGATCGCAGCAGCAGTGGTGCCTGGGACCACGCGGGCCTTCTGGGAGGCGTTGGCGCGTGTGTTCTGTGCGACGCGGTTGATCGCAACAGCAGTGCCTGAGGTCACGCGGGCCTTCTGGGAGGCGTTGGCGCATGAACTTGTCTTGGCACAGTGGGCATCGGCACCCGGCAGAGCCTCAGATTGGGCTTTGGGTAACTTTTCAGTTGAGACCCTGCGGCAGACGCGGGTCTTTGGGCTCTTGGAGCCAGAAGAGAGGAACTCTTCATACTTCGCCTGGTCGAACTCGACAACGAGCGTTTCGACCATCTTCCCCTTACGGAGAACATCATCCTGCGCCACAGCTTGTTCATCAGTGACAAACAGATTCCCCAGCGGAGTCGCCATCTCTTGTGGGTGCCCGGAAGGAGATTTAGGTGAGAAAGATCGGGGTGTAAAATATTTCCTTGAATCAGTTGAAACAATTACAACCAGACTTTCCTTTCTTTCCGGTTACAAGGGAGGGAGGATGTTGAATCTTGAATCCCCCCTTTGTTTAATGCTGGGTTCTTCGTGTGGCGGTGGAGAGTGAATCTTGTTCTCCGTTGACCGGATGACTGTTTGGACCGTCGGGGATCTTCTCTTCGGTCGGTAGAGAGAGTAACTCGGCTCTGTCTACCAAAACTCTAGAAGAGGAGCTAGGCAAAGAGCAGCTAGTACGCAGTAAGCTTGCTGAAGAGTCTTCTCTCCTTCTCTGTTGACGATGCCTTCGTCCGGTGATCGTGCGTGTCTCTCTCTACGCGTGTTGGATGCGTATGCCTGTATGTAGGTACGTCTCTCCCTGTGTGTCTGTCTCTGTTGATGCCAACAGGGCTATTTATAGAGGTCCCTGGGGATGAACGTGCCCCCTGAAAACGCTCCACAATGAGGGGCCACTTCCCGCTACATGTGCGGTGACTGGCCCCTTATTTCGGGTAGTTGCAACCGAGACGCGGGCGTCGAGCCAACGCGTCCTGATGCTGAGACGCGGGTGTCGAGTCAACACGCCTTGATCCTGAGACGCGGGCGTTGAGCCAGCGCGTCTTGATCCTGAGACGCGGGTGTCGAGCCAGCGCGTCCTGATGCTGAGACGCGGGTGTCGAGCCAACGCGTCCTGATGCTGAGACGCGGGTGTCGAGCCCACGCGTCCTGATGCTGAGACGCGGGTGTCGAGCCAACGCGTCCTGATGCTGAGACGCGGGTGTCGAGCCCACGCGTCCTGATGCTGAGACGCGGGTGTCGAGCCAACGCGTCTTGAGCTTGGATCTCTTCTTTTAAAGGCTTGTCTGTTTTTTAGACAGCCTACAATCTTGAAGTGCGAGCTCTTGTATCAATACGTGCTAGCTTCAAAATTTGACTTTGAATCTTTGTTGAAGTTAAACACCGACTAAGATCTTGATTGAATATTTGAAACTAAATGAGCATGAGATCATTAGTGCTATAACTACATAAGTTAATCATCATCAAAATTAGAGTGATAGGCCTTTGGACCAACACAAATCAATCCTCCATACTGAGCTATAAGAAAAAGTTTAATAGAGAGTGTTTTTGGTCTTGTGAAGATCACCAAGTTTGTATTCTTTTGTTCTCTAGTTGTTCCTCTTGGAAAGAGCGTAATGAATTGGAGTTACGGCTCTACATCTTGAGGGATCGAAGTGCAATTGTAATCAAAAGTTGATTATAGTGGAATCTTTCATTGCGGTGAAGCGGAGATGTAGAGCAATGGATCGAACCTCGAGAATAATTCTCCGTGTTTATGATTGGCTTCTAGTTTGCTCTTTCTAACTCTAACTACTTTATTTATTGCAATCATACTTCTTGCTCATTAGTTATTATACAAATCATACTTACTTATTATTTTTTTCAATTCTCTAAACATCAAGAATAGCAATTGTGCACCTCAACTTTTATTTAAGAGGAATCACGAGGAGAAGTTCAGAGCCTTTCATGGTGTATACGACTTTAGTTCTTGATACTTGAGATTTATCGATTGTGATTGTTTTGATCAATGCTTATTTTTAGTGTATCACCTATACACTCCCTCTAGGTGATTTTCAATTAGTATCAAAGCTCAGATTCTGGTTTTTTTACCACCCAAGAGTGATCATTATTGACCCATCACAATATTTGCTTCACACACATGGCGGATAACGTCAAGACTCCATCTAAGTTTGGTGGACTTAACTTTCCCATTTGAAAAGTTACGATGATTGTATTCCTACAATCACTAAAAAGTCATAAAGCCAAAGCTATTTTCAAGCCTTTTGTTGTTTCTAATGATGATAAGGACACATGGACCGATATCACTGTTAAGGAGTTTGAAGCCAATGCTAAGGCCCATTATGTTCTTTTGCAAGCACTTAATGATAATGACATTTTTAGAGTGATAAATTGCAAGTCTGCCTTTGAGATTTGGAATAATCCTGTTGTTATCCATGAGGGGACCTTTTAAGTGAAGAGGACTAAGATTGAATTGTTGTGTTCTCAATATGAGAACTTCAATATGAATGAAAATGAGAATATAATGATATAATTACAGGGTTTACAATGATTACTAATGGTCTTTCTTCTTTAAATGACTTCATCAACAACGATCAAAAGATAAGAAAAATAATTCGAGCACTAATCTTGGGAAGAATTCACCACCCTAAGGAATTAAACAATAAGGAAGAAATGAATTTCATGGGCCTCGTCGAAAACTTGAAGACCTATGAGAATGAGAGCAAAGTTAGAGAAGATAAAGCCTTACTGAAGAAGCACATTGCTTCAAGGCTACTCCAACCATCTTCGATGATAATGAAGATCTGATAATGAAGAAGATGATGATGAAGAGCTCTCCCTTCTAATATAGAACATGAGAAGAATGTTCTACAAGAGAGGTAAATTCAACAACTATAGAAAGGAAGGATACAAGATAAAGAAGAAAGAAAAGTAATGAATTAGGGCCTTGCTACAATTGCAAGAAGCCAAGCCATCTCATTGCGGATTGCCCTGAGATGAAGAGCAAGGCTTCCACCTCTAAGAAGTCCTACAAGAGAAAAGCGATGAAAGCTACTTGAGATGATTTGGAGAGTGACTCCGAAGAAGACATAGAGACGACAAATATTTGCTTCATGGCACAAGGAGATAAATCCCTCAAGGTAACTTTGGAACTCACTTTTGATAATTCTGAATTAACATTAGATAAACTTTATTTTACTTTTCAAGAACTTGATGAAAAATATATTTCTTTTAAATTTCAATATTCAAAATGAAAAATGAACTTTTGCAAGATAAATTGAATATTATTTCAAAAGAGAAAGAAGATTTGTCTACTTCATTTGAGAAAATCAAAAAGAATTTTGATCTTTACAAAATTGCATGCAAGGGCAATAGCCCTTTGACTTCTATTAAAAATAGTGATTTTTAAGTTTTAAAGGAAAAAATGGATGCTTTAGATTCTACTCTTAAATTTGTGCTTTTGATAAAAACAAAATTGAATCTTTGTTTTCAAAAAGACAATCATCTCATACACATCATATAAAGCATGTACGCCAAGCACAATATTCACATTATCATGCCTATATGTATGCTAAAGTTTATGTTTGTACTTATTGCGGCCGAAAAGTTCATCTAGCTAAATTTTGGTATGATAAGTTACATGTTGTTGATAAAAATACTTCGGTTCGCAAGACTAATCTCCAAAAACTCAAAAAGTTTTGGGTACCAAAATCAACTTTCTCTGTTTCTATTGATGTAGGTACACACCAATACTTCAAGACGTAGGGAGCGATAGTAACTTGATAGTGGTTACTCAAGGCATATGATATAAGACATAAATAACTTTGCAACTCTATCAAGGTACAATGAAGATGACACCGTCACCTTCGGAGATGACTCAAAGAATAAAATCATGGTATAGATAATATCAAGATTGGCTCATCTCCTTTAATTGAGAATATTATTTTAGTAGATGGACGCAAATATAATCTATTAAGTATTAGTCAATTGTATGACAAAAGCTTAAGGGTTATTTTGATGATTCTATTTGTAATATTTTAGATAAGAAAACTAGTTCTTGTGTACTTTTCAGTTTTCGTGAAAACAATGTTTACATTATTGATATGATGAATTTATAATGCAATGTCACTTGTTTAAATGTTTTTTATGAAGATTTTTGGTTTTGACATAGAAGACTTGGACATATTTCTTTTGACCATCTTGCCCATATTAGTTCTAAGAATGTAGATAAAGACATTCCTAAATTAAAATTTGAAAAGAATCATTTATGTGATGTATGTTAATTCGATAAACAAAAATAATCCTCCTTCAAGTCAATTAAGGATGCTATGATAACTCATCCCTTAGAATTAATATACATGGACTTGTTTGGTCCTACACAAGTTAAACGTTTAAATGGTAATAGATATGTATTTTTTTAGTCGATGATTTCTATAGATTTATTTGTGTTTTTTTTCTTGAAGAAAGAGATGAAACTGTTTCATTTTTCAAAATATTTTGTAAAAGAGTTGAAAAAGAAAAAAAATTTGAATTAGCGTATTCGTAGTGATAGAGGGTGACTTTATCAACCACTCTTTCATTACCTATTATGAAGAACGTGGAATAGAGTATGAGCTTTCTTGTCCGAGAACTTCACAACAAAATAGAGCAGTTGAAAGAAAAAATAAGACTCTCCAAGAGATGGCAAGAACTGAAAAACACCTAGAGGGGGGTGGATAGGTGTTTATGATAATCAAGTGAACTTTTAAAAACTAGTTGCAAAGTATGATACAAGCGGTCACTCAAAATAAGAAATTGAAGCCGAATTCCCCATGAAGGGCTCTAGAACGTCTCCTCTTTGATTCCTCTAGATTATGAGTTGAGGTGCGTAATTGCTTCCTTGTTGATATGAGTATAGACCGAAAATGCAATAGAATGAAATGAATGCAATATTGAAAAACAATGCAAGAGTATCACAAGTATAAGAATGTAAAGCAATAAAGAGTAAAAAGAAATCAATCACAAACACAAGAGAATTTGTTTCAAGGTTTGAGCCACTACTCTACGTCCCCACCTTCACCACTATGAAGGATTTTCACTAAATTTACAAAGAAAACTTTCTTATAGGAACCTTACACCCAAGGGAATACAACTTGGTCTGCACAAGACCGAAGTACCCAACTCCAACAATCTGTCTTCTACACAAGAGGAACTACAACTCATAGGAATACAAATCACTTGGTGATCTAGAAGGACCATAAACACTCTCTTACAACTTCTTATAGTGTGGAGTATGATTTTTGGCTCAAGAAGTAAAGTGAGAGAAAAATTTCAGTAGTAAAAGACTTTAAAGACTTAAAACCAACTGAAAAAATTTTACAATAGAAAGAGCTTTGAAAATGGAAAGTAAAGAAACACTTCTTCTATTGAAAAACACTTGAAACTTGGATATTTTTCTTGTCTAAAACCAAAGACTCATTACCTCTATTTATAGGCAAAGGATAAATACCACTCATAAGTGTTACTAGGTCATTAGGGGTGAGTTTAGCCACTTGGAAACACAAAATAGCCGTTGGAACCTATAAAAAACAAAACAGATTTAAAATAGAGCTGTTGGTGTCAGTCTGGACAGCTGCCGTTCGACCGGCTTGCCATTTGGCAAATAGCCGTTGGCTCCGGTCAACCGTCCGGTCGACCGCCAGGAAAAATAAAAAGAGATATTTGAACTGTCAGTCGACTGGGTCGACTGGCCGGCACAACCCGAGAGCAAAGGTCATGCAGTCGGTCGACCGGTCGGTCGACCGCAGGGGCTGACAGTTGACCGACCCGGTCGACCGACAAACGTGCACAACGTACACGCCCATGGCCAAAGGGCCCGGTCGACCGTTAAGGCCTGAAACAGTGTCGGTCACCGGTCGACGGTAATGGCCTGAAAATATGATGTAAACAGATTTTTGAACTTTGAAATATTTTTAAAAATATTTTGTATAGGTTTGAGGGAAAGTAGCATAGTATAGGAGATAAAATACATGTTCTAAACTTGATATAAAAATTTGAAGAATTATGAAGCATGTATTAATACCTAACATGCAACAAAACCAAAACTACCCAAAAACTTGTATTTTGAAAAGTGTATTTTTGTGTGTGTGACTTCTTGAGCACATTGATCATATCCTTACTCTTTAACATACTAAAATCTTACAAGAGTTTATGACACTGCAAGATCTTCAATCGGGCTTTTTCAGTTTGCATCTTTGAGTAGCTTGAAATCTTGATCCCGTATTTGAGTCAACACCACCTTCCTTTAGGGAAGAAACTTTAGAACCCTGAAATAATCTTAAACACTTAAACTTGATTAGTACAAATAACTATATATGTTTTGTGATCATCAAAACACTAAAACCGGGTGATTGTAACCTTGGGCCAACAAGAACCATGATAATAAATATGGTTCCCTAAATATATATGGACCGAGACTGTTAATACTTCATGCTATATTATCAACAGAGTTTATTTTTGAAAGAATCTTGAAAAAACTCTTTTTGAGATTTATCACTTGAAAAATCTCAATGTTTCTTATTTACAATTTTTTTTAGATGTAAATGTTTTGTTTTAAACATAAAAGAAGTTTCGGGCAAATTTGATTCTAGAGTTTACGAAGGAATTTTTGTTGGTTATTCTTCTACTAGTAAAGCTTATCGGATTTTCAATAAATCTACTTTGACTATTGAAGAATCCATGCATGTTAAGTTTGAGAAATCTAACAAGTCTGTTAAGAATGTTGTAGAAATTGATTCCTTAGGTAAAAACATGGAGAAGATATCATTGAAGGACTCATTAATGCAAGAAGATGATAAACCAAAAGATGATGAACATGGTGAAGCTCAAGAGATTGAAGTAGAACCAACTCAAGCATTTCCGAAAGATTGGAGGTATGCTTCAAGTCATCCCAAAAAACTCATTATAGGTGATGTATCTCAGTGAGTATCTACTAGATGTAAACTCCAAGATATTTGTGGACATGTTGCATTTGTCACATATTGAACCCAAAAATATTCATGAGGCCGAGGAAACTTTTATTGGTTACTTGTTATGCAAGAGAAGCTCAATCAATTTGAGCGTAATCAAGTATGGAGACTTATTTATTGACCCCAGATAGCAACAATTAGTACTAAGTGAGTGTTTAGAAATGTAATGCCCCGCCCCACTGGGTACGAAAACGCTACTGCAACGTACATACATAGGGCGAAAATGCCCTCATATTCGTACGCTAAGCATAATAGTATAGTCAGGAATCAGAGTACGGAAGCACAGTGGTAATATACATTTCAACATTACAGTCCAAGTACAATGTTATCAAAGCATGTGATCCAATATTACATGAATATTACATCACTGGATCGTACAAAAATGTGAATTATAGGAGATTTACATGATATGATACTGGTAGATGCTCACGAGCGGGAAAGAAATCTAGAGAGCTTGACGAAGGAAATGAATCAGGAGGATTTGCTACTAAGTCTTCAATCCTAAGCCAGGTTCCGATCCTAAGACGTGGGTTATGGGCCCACCATACTTCCGCTGCGCTACTCTGATCAGCAACAGGAACTCACCAATGTCCAACCTTCAGAATCTAGACATGTAGGTCTAGGGTTGTCAGAATGCAACCCAACGAGTACATAAGAATGCCAAGTGGCGTGCGCAAAAACAAATACACATGTACAGGAAATAGATGGAATTACGTGAAAACATGTTTATGTAAGCATGAAATCATGTTCAAATCACATCAATAAAAGCATATTAATTCATCAATGATATATGTATAATATAAATGTATGCAAAACCGATTGTATAAACTCAATCTATAGATCCATAAGATTTGTACATCGAGGGGATAATTCAAACAAGGAAACCCTCATGTATATACCATATTCTTCACTTCACCATCAACTGGGCATATCAACCAGAGTTGCTGAGAGTTGGTATATTAATGGTGTCGTCATGTCATGTTAGTTGAATCGTGTACTGTATTGTAGTCAAGTCAGTATATGTATATCAGTAGTACATGTGTCAACTAGTACAGGAATATCAGAATCAGGGTTATCAGATATCATATAATATCAGGAATGGAAGTTATATTTGAAATTTAGGTATAGGTATTTTAATTATGCAATAATGATTATCAGTACCGTCTGACATTTTAATTATCTCTTACCAGTATCGCCTATCACTGGCAGTCCATAACAAAGTAATATCAGTGTATAAACCCTGATAGAACTTACTCAGATCTGCTATGGGCGTAACAGAATCCGAATAAAGAAGAGACCAAATAGCACATATTCCTAACAACATTACTATTGGGTTGTTACATTCTTATTGTTCATCCGATCCATATATCTCGGTATGTGTTTTTGGGACACATACATCCATATATGAATAAGACGAGTTAGTTTGAAAACTGATGGGGATCAATTGTATCAGGTTCATAATGGGTCCGTGCATACCCGGGACAACGGCCTCAGGACATCTGGGTTTGGCTCCCAGAACCGGCAGCTAAGCCGTAATAGTAACAGAAATGAATCAGATCAGGGGTGCCAGTTCACCCCAACCGGTCCCCTGTGGCCTCAGGTGGATCCGGAATAGTAGTTGCAACATCGAACCATTATGAAGTCGTACATTTTGATGTCATCAGTCTTCCCCATCCCAAGTGTATGTGGAGTTAGTTATTATAACCAGTTCATTGTACAGTTCTCAGTATATGTTCATGATAAACCACTTACAGGGATTAACAGAAATACAGTATCAGGAGTACAATAATCAGGAGATGTGGGATTCTAGAGGAGGCCCCAAAGATTCAAGATGTGGCCCCCATCACAAGGACATGTGATGTGGCACTTTGTTCCACACATCAGGCATGGGATTCTAGAGGTGGCCCTGTTGGTCCTGAGATGATGCCAAGTATGGATTTAAAATACAATGTCAACACTCACACAAGGATATTAGTGTTAAAGAAATAAACGTACTTGTAATAAGGAAAATAAATCACAAAAAAGTTAAGCAAACGCAAACACGAGTGATTTATCCTGGTTCGGTCCTCGTGACCTACATCCAGTCCCCAAGTCACCCGCTTGAGATTTTCCTTTATCCTTTGACTTTGTACACCCAAAATCAACATCTTGTATCCCACTTGACAAATCCCCTTTGCCAAATGTATACAACTCTTCTTACAACCAAGAAGACCACAACACCTTGTACAAACTCTCTTCAACCCGAAGACGCTCTTGTACAATGCTTCCTTTGAGTGATTACAAACATTCCTATATGCCTTGATTCAGTATGTGATCGTGGACAAGGGCTATTATAGGTTGACTTTCAGAAATCTTCACTTTGGTGTAGGAATTTGGTGAAGAAACAGAAAGTGGGAACAGTTTTCAGAGAACCAGAAGTTTGGCAAGATTTTTGGTCAGAAAACTATAGATTTGAATTGGTGTTTTAACCCTAAGATAACAACCCTATTTATAGCTGAACTCTATGGTTAGTTAGGGTAGTTATTAGGACCATTTTGAATGTTTAAACGTTGGATAATGTTGAAGGAAATACCAGAAAATAGAAACTGTCCAACAGTCAGAAACTGCCATTAGTCCACTAGGGGTTGGGGGTTTGTCGACTAGGGTAGGCAATTTAGACTGGGTTAGTCGACTAATATTGGGTATAAGTCGACTACATAAGACTGAAACAGATATGCAAGTTTCTGGAAACTACAATTAGTCGACCAGCAGGAATTATAAGTCGACTATAACATGTATTAGTCGACTAGTCATTTTGATAAGTCGACTAACAACCAACCCCTAGTCAACTAATGGCAGTTTCTGACTGTTGGACAGTTTCTATTTTCTGGTATTTTCTTCAACGTTATCCAACGTTTAAACATTCAAAATGGTGCTAATAACTACCCTAACTAAGCATAGAGTTCAGCTATAAATAGGGTTGTTATCTTAGGGTTAAAACACCAATTCAAATCTATAGTTTTCTGACCAAAAATCTTGCCAAACTTCTGGTTCTCTGAAAACTGTTCCCACTTTCTGTTTCTTCACCAAATTCCTACTCCAAAGTGAAGATTTCTGAAAGTCAACCTATAATAGCCCTTGTCCACGATCACATACTGAATCAAGGCTTATAGGAATGTTTGTAATCACTCAAAGGAAGCATTGTACAAGAGCGTCTTCGGGTTGAAGAGAGTTTGTACAAGGTGTTGTGGTCTTCTTGATTGTAAGAAGAGTTGTATACATTTGACAAAAGGGATTTGTCAAGTGGGATACAAGGTGTTGATTTTGGGTGTACAAAGTTAAATGATAAAGGAAAATCTCAAGCGGGTGGCTTGGTGATTGAGATTTTCCTGCACACAAAATATGGTATTTTAGATTGAGAAGTAAAGGTGTGCAAGGTGCTCAATTCTAATCTGCGGTAGCAATGGCTATGCGGGTCGTGATCCTCAGGGAGGGACTAGCGATGGAAGAGTTTAAGTAAGTTATCTCTATTTTATGTATTTTCTTATTAACAATGGTATTTACAATGAAGTGGAAGAAAAGAATTTGGAAAGATGTGAAGATGTGGATCTATACTAAAAAAATAGAAGAAAGGAAAAAGACTATAAAATACATACCTACCTCTTCAGTCCTACTTACCTTTTATCCTTTTGCGACGACTTACTTTGCTTTGGAAGGCGTTCAAGTATGGCGTATAGGATCGTCCACCTTCGCGATCTACACTACGAAAAGAAAAGACTGGCAAGCGACGGCTTGTTCATCTCCATAGGCCATCAAGGGCTCTTCTTGGGCTAGGCAGTCTCGAAGCAATCGGATCTCACGGTTTGCAACTCATTAGAGAGAATAAAACAAGAATAGAAAAATAAAAAGAGAATAAAACACGAATAACAAGAATAGACATAACAAAGACAAACCTTTGAGTGGATTTCATTAACAATGGAAGAAAAGTAGGCTTACACCGCTGTCACCTCAGTACAAGCATGGACTCCTTCCTCCATGAAAGCTTCCTCCACTCTCAGTTACAAAAATTACAAAAGAAAACGAAAATAAAAACCTAACCTAAATTACAAGTTAGCCTAAAAACCCTAGCTTTTAGCTCTGTATTTTCTGTACGCCCTTCTCTGTTACTCTGCAGGGGTATTTATAGGTGCTGGAAGACATAGAGTCCCAATACAACTCTCCCACGAAAGCTGATCCCCAGACTCGTCAGGAATGCCGCAGAAACGCGGCTTGGGCCGCGTTTCCGCGGCCTGGTAGTGGCGGCTGGCCACGCGCTTTGGCGCGTGACCTCCCCTGGTCCGTTCATCTGGGCGTAGTCTTCTGGAAGCTGCATCTCGACTTTTGATTTTGAATTCTCGGGATAACTTGGGAAGCAAGTTACCCTAGATCTCAAATCTTCCCATATCTTTTAAACGAATTTCATCTCTTGCGCTCTTTTTATCCTCATCCTGCAAGCATTTAGGATTTAGTAGAAGTCCATCCCTTTACTCTTCTTTTAATATTTGCAATTCTTGCAATTGGTAATTGCAACTTTGACATTTGATAATTGCAATTTTTCACTTGGGCTTGGACTGGGCTTTTGGGCTTCTTTTAAGGCTTTATTCTTTTATTTTTATTTACTCAAGGCCTGCACACAATAAATAATAAAATATTAGTAAATGTGCATAATTATATGAATAAATATGAAAATGTGATAGTAAATGTATGGAAAAATATGCACTTTTCACTACCAATCACACCCCCACACTTATCTTTTTGCTCATCCTCGAGTAAAAATCAAAAAGAAAAAGAAAAACTAATCTAGCTAACTCACTTTCGTAGGAATCACGGTTGCACTTAGCATGTGCAACAAGCCGTTAAACCTCTAGGTTACCCTAGAGGACGAGTGTTGTCTCGTGAGGGTTTTCAGCGGATTACACCCACAAAATCCATGAAAAGGAAAATATTTGAAATACTTTTGAAAAGACTAAGTAGTCTATAAGTTTTAGGATTATCATTTTTATTCATTCTTAGACTTAGTCTTTATAAAGTAAATTATTCTCATTTTAAGTAAGGATCAAAACTGAATTTGTGTATAGTCTTTTTCGTTACAAAAAATTATATGCATCCTTATGAATTTTTAAGAGGAATTCCTTAACTTGGACTCTCATGCCTTTTTATAATTATATATTTATTTATTTATTTTTTTAATATGTATAACTCATCTAATTTTCTTTCGTGTAAGCATGAAGGCTTCTTGAGGCCCTCATACCTAACTAATTGACTATTAGATGTGTTAGTACATATAAAAGTAATTTTTCTTAGTTTAGACTTTCTAATCCACCCATGTAGCGAACTTAAAGTCGGTGGCTCCCAAACCGGTCGGCTTTAGGGCACCAGGTGAGAAAACACCCCGCGGACTCAAATTCGAGTGAACTAGGCCACAAAACTAAGGACTTTATTTTATTTAGAACTCACCTTTAGGCGTGAATACTTATGCTTCTTGAGGCACATGTATCCAGCTTAATTGGTGAAATTTTTTTTTTTAAATAATTTTTTATGAGGCACAAGGGTCTTTGTCTTAGAATCTTAGATATGCATTAGGTATGCACATTTCATTAAGGTAAAAATTAAGACTAACTACTTATTCAATTTCTCCTCCTATACCTAAAAATTCAACAATTTATTTATTTTGACCAAGTTTTTAGAAATCCTAATCATGATTTTCCTAATTCTTAAGACTAACTTAGATTTATTTCAAAAGATAAGTCAAAATATTGTCCTTTTTAAAAAAAAATTTTAATTTTTTTAAATTTTTTTTAAAAAAATTTTTGTTAGTTTCTACCTATGTTAGTATGTTAGTAAAGCCCACCCCCACACTTATCTCATGCATTGTCCTCAATGTATGAATGAATGCATATATGCATGAAAAAGAAGAAGGGAAGGCAGAAGTTACCTTAAGGGGGTGGTTCCGGTGGTGGTCTAATTGGGCCAAGCGTTGCTATCCAATCAAGATAATGTGGTAGTTCACGGGACCTACCTTTATTGACCTCTTTTCTATTTACATGTTTACAGTCCCCAGTATGAATAGGATCATGGAAGATCCTCTCGTGAAACTTACTTCCTTTACATGACCAGTCCTGGAAAATCATCACAGAGTCATGGTCTATACCTATGTCCAACAAAAGAATGTGACTTGGTAGAATGGTTGACTTAGACTCAAGAATGATAGGTTCAGGAACGAATACCGACTCAGGAAAGAAACTTAAATCAAGTAAGGGTTCAGGAGTCGAGCTTGGTTCAAGAAGTGTGTCCAAGTCAAGAAGTTGAAACTCAAGTCCACAATCATCTTCCCACAATGGACTGTGACTCAATATTGGTGATTCAAGTTCAGGAATGATAGGTGTGGGAATCAAATCTGACTCTAAAAGATTACCTAAGTCGGGTAACAAAACATGAGTCAATATTGATTCGGGAATTTGAACTTGATCACAGATTTGAGAATCAAAGTCACATATCTCATTTGGTTCAGTCTCATAAAAATGAGAACTTGCCAGTTTGTCAATGGGACTTTCAAAAGTATGAAATTGGTCAAGTTCAATATGATGATCATCAAAAATGGGCGATTCAATTTCATGATCTATGGGTACGGGAATAAATGTTGGCTCAGAAAATTGGTCCAAATTGGGTAAGGATACCGGAGTCAACATAGATTCGAAAATGGAAACTGAATTGCAAAGTTGGGGATCGGG
Organism: Agave tequilana; assembly: GCA_038442645.1. Classification (NCBI taxonomy): domain Eukaryota; kingdom Viridiplantae; phylum Streptophyta; class Magnoliopsida; order Asparagales; family Asparagaceae; genus Agave; species Agave tequilana. The sequence goes on from JAVJIF010006804.1 coordinate 55,144, forward strand.
TTCACATTCACAATCTAATTCAATCTCATTGAAATTAAAACTAGCCAATTTATCCAAGGATTGGGGTTGAGCAAGTTCATATTGATGTGATGAAATTGAATTTTGATCAAGGTCTTCTAGACAGAAGGATTCTTGGTTCCTATCAACTTGCTCAAGAATGTTGGAAAGTCTAGAAATTTGATCATTCATTATATCTTGCAACCGATCCACTTTTTCTTCTAACCCATCGAAAAGATCAATGGTGGACTGAAACCTTGGTGAGGTGGGAAGAGACGTATATGAAGATAATGGTTGAACAGGTGGTTGACCATACGGCTTAGGGGTATTGAATCCCCATTGACTCTGTGAAGAGTAGTGATGATTATTCCAATCTTGTTCATAGTATTGGGACTGGGGCATGTAATGATTCGGATAAGACCAATCTGGCACACTAGGTTGGTCAAAGTTATGATATGCCGGGTTGGTAATATCCGAATAAGAGGTTGGTGTGTAATATGGATTCTCATTAAAGTTGAAAAAATTGTTGTTATAGGCCATATTACACAAACACAAACAAAGAAAAAGAAAACAAACAAATAAGCAAACAAAAAAAAAATTCTATCCTAAGTTAGGGTAGACTTATGACCTAGACGACTCCTAACTGGTTAGACTGTCCACGGGAGGTAGGGTGTAGACTTTGACCACAAGTTAATCAGCCAGGTCAGGGCAAGATTGGTGGGAGGTTTTCCGTCAAAGACGTTCCTTAATTAAATAACCACCAATCTTCGGGCTTTCGGCCCTCAATCCCCTTCCTAGACACTGATTTGGCAGGAGTCAATTTCCAACACTGTTCCCCCTTAGGATAATCTCCTAATTGAGTCCGAGATGTCCCTAGGGCCAACGTCTACTAATTTTTAGTTAGGCTTGGGTTAGTGAGTGCTTGGAATATGATTTTTGGGCCAAGGAAGGGTGATTAAATCCCCACCTTATCTTGTTATGGGTTAGTGCCCTTAAGATAATTTTGTGCAAGTGTACAAGATATGTAAATAAGATTCACTCAAAGCATGAAAATCAACCAAGAGATGAGTCCTATTCTACATGCAATGCGAACGTACCTTGCTCCAGCACTCTTCAACAGTAAAATAAAGGAATTGAAAAGACACGGGCCTAGGATGCAAACGTCTAATCAATTTTTTATCTTTTTCAACAAATATTTTACTGTTGATTAATTAGCAGTATACAGGTTTATCACAGAACAAATTTTAACAGAGCAGAAAATAAATCTTGCAATTTGTAGCAACCTGCAGAAAGATCTGTCAGTAATGAACTACTAAGGCCACGGAAACGCGGCTATTGCCGCGGATCCGCGGCACTGTAGTAGGCTCTGATGCTCTGCCTTCGAGGGCAGAGGCACAGAGTTGCTATATGTCCACTTCTGCTATTAGTTTTCCTGTTCTCCAAACTTGCAAACAGAAAGAATAAAAGAATTAGTTAATTTTTTATTTAGAGAAAAACTTACCGTCCCTCCCCGGCAACGGCGCCAATTTTTTGATTGAGATTTTCCTGCACACAAAATATGGTATTTTAGATTGAGAAGTAAAGGTGTGCAAGGTGCTCAATTCTAATCCGTGGTAGCAATGGCTATGCGGGTCGTGATCCTCAGGGAGGGACTAGCGATGGAAGCGTTTAAATAAGTTATCTCTATTTTATGTATTTTCTTATTAACAATGGTATTTACAATGAAGTGGAATAAAAGAATTTGGAAAGATGTGGAAGATGTGGATCTATACTAAAAAAAATAGAAGAAAGGAAAAAGACTATAAAATACATACCTACCTCTTCAGTCCTACTTACCTTTTATCCTTTTGCGACGACTTACTTTGCTTTGGAAAGCGTTTAAGTATGGCGTATAGGATCGTCCACCTTCGCGATCTACACTACGAAAAGAAAAGACTGGCAAGCGACGGCTTGTTCATCTCCATAGACCATCAAGGGCTCTTCTTGGGCTAGGCAGTCTCGAAGCAATCGGATCTCACGGTTTGCAAGTCATTAGAGAGAATAACACAAGAATAGAAAAATAAAAAGAGAATAAAACACGAATAACAAGAATAGACATAAGAAAGACAAACCTTTGATGGATTTCATTAACAATGGAAGAAAAGTAGGCTTACACCGCTGTCACCTCAGTACAAGCATGGACTCCTTCCTCCATGAAAGCTTCCTCCACTCTCAGTTACAAAAATTACAAAAGAAAACGAAAATAAAAACCTAACCTAAATTACAAGTTAGCCTAAAAATCCTAGCTTTTAGCTCTGTATTTTCTGTACGCCCTTCTCTGTTACTCTACAGGGGTATTTATAGGTGCTGGAAGACATAGAGTCTCAATACAACTCTCCCACGAAAGCTGATCCCCAGACTCGTCAGGAATGCCACGGAAACGCGGCTTGGGTCGCGTTTCCGCGGCCTGGTAGTGGCGGCTGGCCACGCGCTTTGGCGCGTGGCCTCCCCTGGTCCGTTCATCTGGGCGTAGTCTTCTGGAAGCTGCATCTCGACTTTTGATTTTGAATTCTCGGGATAACTTGGGAAGCAAGTTACCCTAGATCTCAATTATTCTCATATCTTTTAAACGAATTTCATCTCTTGCACTCTTTTTATCCTCATCCTGCAAGCATTTAGGATTTAGTAGAAGTCCATCCCTTTACTCTTCTTTTAATATTTGCAATTCTTGCAATTGGTAATTGCAACTTTGACATTTGATAATTGCAATTTTTCACTTGGGCTTGGACATGGGCTTTTGGGCTTCTTTTAAGGCTTTATTCTTTTATTTTTATTTACTCAAGGCCTGCACACAATAAATAATAAAATATTAGTAAATGTGCAGAATTATATGAATAAATATGAAAATGTGATAGTAAATGTATGGAAAAATATGCACTTTTCACTACCAATCACTTGGGGACTGGATGTAGGTCACGAGGACCGAACTAGGATAAATCACTCGTGTTTGCGTTTGCTTAACTTTTCTGTGATTTATTTTCCTTATTGCAAGTACGTTTATTTCTTTAACACTAATATCCTTGTGTGAGTGTTGACATTGTATTTTAGATCCACACTTGGCATCATCTCGGGACCAACAATTGGTATTAGAGCCCTGCATACCTAGTCAACAATCTACAAGGATGGCAACGGAGTTCCCTTCGTCACAATTCAAAGAAGGACATTCTACACAACGTCCACCGCTATTTGACGGATCCAACTATAACTATTGGAAGTGTAGAATGAAGATCTACTTGCAATCGCTCAACTACGAACTTTGGAACATAGTAGAAGCACCGTACACCAAGCCGACAACCAACAGGCCCCCGTGTTGTTTCACGTGGCACTTAGTTTCACATACCAAAGCAGTAACAGTTGTATCATGTATCAGGATTCTGTAGTGATTCCCCGTAAAATGATAATCATGATTCAGGTATTATATTCAGTCAGGAGTTATGATACCAAGCCTGGAATTAGTGTAGTGTAATAGATCAAGAGTTATGATATCATTTAGTAATCAGTATATGTTCTGTAGTTAGTATCCACATGTCAGGTGAAATGTCAGTATTAGTAGTCAGTTCAATATAGATATTATATCAGGTAACCCATGTCAAATATCAGTAGCAATATCAATATCAATATCAGTATCAGTATCCAGTCAATAGTATTAAAGCAGCATTACAGCTATGCACATACAAGCGGAGCAAAGCAGTGCTGGGGCACAATCAGCGAACAGTGTTTAATCACTAAAGCGCTAGGCGGAGCTACAGGAAGGACTCGGCTTAGACTGCGAGTCTGAAATCCGGCAAAGTTTCGCCTTAATGAGTTAGTGAATAAAGCGATGAGCGCTAAATACGCCTACCAGGCGTTGCTAGAAACGGAGCTAAGCCGTTAATAAACCTCAGAAAGGTTAAGCCCAGAGGCTGTAGTATAGAACTGCATAGTAGTTTAAGCCCGTAGGCTGTATAGGTACCTGCAAAAAATGTTAATACCACACACCAACAAGAAATAATATAATAATTATAAACATTAACACAGTCTCCATATTGTGCTCTGAGTTGAGTACCCTCTACCCCCAGTCACCACGAAACCTGAAAGTAATGGGTGACCTGCAAAGCGGTGTCTCGGATGATATTCCAGAACGGATAGAGTATCCGAGACATAGAATCCCTTATCCGGCTACCACGGAACCCTAATGGTAGTGGGCGGTGGCGATGACCTGTTGCCCTTGGATAACTGGGAGGGGTCTCTGGAGACAGCCAACCCCTAAAGGGAAGTTTATCCTGAGGGTCTTCTCTTGCAAACTGCACCATTGTTAGTCCTAAATGCCAAATATACAGATAATTGCAGAAAATACATATAAATACCAGAAAAATACAGAAAATTCCTAAAAATACATAGAAAATTCTTAAAAACTCAGAAAATACATATACATATGCAGAAATTTCTAAATGCATAGAAAAATTCTAAAAAAACACAGATAAATTCTAAATACACAGAAAAATCCTTAAAATATACAGATAATTTCTAAAATACAGGAAAATCCTAAAAAACCCAGATAATTTCTAAAAATTACAGGAAATTCCTAAAAATGTCCAGAACATGATATATGCATGCACGTGTACAAATATACGTGTACATGTGTATATGAGTGCATATGCAATAAGGGTAGAGTACTCGCCTATATCGAAAAAAATACACGATACCACGTGCACATGTGCACGTGTGTGCATGTGGATAGCCAAGGGCTGGCTTTGGACAGTAGGAGAAAGGAGAAAGTTGTGGAGAGGTGTTTTAGAGAGAGAAAATGCAAAGAAGTGAGAGAAATCTAGAGAGAGAAAATTAGGGTTTTGGTTTTGGAGGAGAGAGAAAGGGTGGATGGGTGTGGAATTGGTGGAGTAGGTGAAGGGGAGAGAGAGAGGTTACTCCCTATGGTAGCCAGCCAAGAGGAAGATGGGTGAGGTGAGAGAAAGTTAGAGAGAGAAAGTGAAGGAGGAGAGAGAAAATGGCAATTTGGGATCTGTTATATAGAGGAAAAATAGGAGAAAATTATGGGAGGTAGAGGAGAGGGAGAGGAAACCCTCTATAGTAGCTGGTCATGGTGGGTGTGAGGGAGGAGTGAGAAAATGTAGAGAGAAGTTAGAGAGAGGAGAGAGACAATGTTCTTTTTGGGTGATTTTGAGAGAGAAAAAATTAGAGAAAATTAGGAGGGGTGTGTGTAGGCCTATGGAGGAGTTTAGGATGATAGGTAAGTGGCCATGGTGTTAGGAAATCTTTATAGTATTTTTAGGGATTTATTTAGAGGTGTTTAGGGTTTTTCTAGAGAGCGAAAGGGTGGAGAGTGGTGGTGTGTGGCCGGCCAAGGCCTAGGGCAGATGGGGGAGAAGATAAGGAAGTGGGAAAGCTTCTTTGAGAAGCCAAAATAATGGCTTCTTGGAGAAGCCATAGAAATTCCTAGAAAAATGGAGAAAAGAAAATAAAAGGAAAAGAAAAAGAAAAGGAAAAAGAAAAAGAATTGAAAATATAAATATTGATTTGTTGGGGGGTTATGTGTAAATGTCTCATGGAAAAATAATATAAAAATAAAAATTGAAGAAAATTGTTAAACAAATGAATTTAAAGAAGAAGAAAAGAAAATTAGAAGGAGAAAGAAAATATTTAATTAAATAATTATTTAAAAAGAAAAATTATGAAATTTCTAGGGTAGAATTTAGTGCCAGTGCAGAGTCTCGTGCAAAAATTTAGGGTCAAACGGAACAAAATACGCAAATTAAATGACATGTACAAGTTCAAAATATCGAAAGCCGTAAAAGAATACATAATTTGAAATTAGGGTATTACAAGAAACAAGCTAGATGAGTCGAGTAAATAATTAAAAACAAGGCTACACTAGTGGCCCAAGATTACAATCAAATCGGGAGAATCAATTTTGAAAAAAACATTTGCACCTGTTGCATGGCTAGAAGCCATTAGAGTGACTCTTGCATATGCCTCATATAGAGATTTTAAACAATATCAGATGGACGTAAAAAGTGTTTTTCTAAAAGAATTTATAGAAGAGAAAATGTATGTTGAACAACTCCCCAGATTTGTTAATCATATACATCCCGACTATGTATTCAAGTTGAATAAAGCCCTTTATGATTTAAAACAAGCTCCAAGAACTTGGTATGATGGCTAAGTAATTTTCTTATCAACAAGGATTTACTAAAGAAAAAGTAGATACCATATTATTTACAAAGCATGTTAAAGATGATATTTTGATTGTTCAAATATATGTGGATGACATTATTTTTAGATCTACTAATAATAATTTATGCAAGAATTTTGAATGTTGCATGAAAGAAGAGTTAAAGATGAGCATAATGGGTGAACTCAACTATTTTCTTGGACTCCAAATCAAGCAAAAAAAGATGGGATCATCTTAAATCAGGCCAAATACACAAAGGAGTTGATCAAGTAGTTCGGGCTAGAAAAATCAAAACCATGCAAGACTGCCATAGTCACTTCGACAAAACTTGATAAGGATGATCAAGGTAAATGTGTTGATATTAAGATTTATAAAAGCATGATAGGAAGCTTGTTATATTTAACGGTAAGTAGGCTGGATATCATATTTAGCTTATGTATGTGTACTAGATTCCAATCATGTCTAAAAGAGTCTCATCTAATAGCGGTCAAACATTTTATTAATATTTAAAGGACACAATTAATATGGGTTTGTGGTGTCCGAAGACCAGACAATTTTTAATAACGAGTTATTTGGATGCTGACTATACGGGTTGTAGAGTAGATATAAAGAGTATAAGTGAAACATATCAATTTTTTGGTATTTGTCTTATTTCATGGTCCTCTTAAAAACAAAACTTGGTAGTACTCTCAACCGTTGAGGCAGAATATGTTGCTGCGGGTGCTTATTATGCACAAGTATTTTGAATGAAAAATACTCTTCTCGAGTATGATTTGCATTTTGAACACATTAAGATTTTCTGTGACAACAAGAGCACTATACACATAACTAAAAATGCAAATTAATATCGTAAAATTACATATTGATATTCGATATCACTTTCTTGAAGATCATTACGAAAAATGTGATATTGAAATTGACTATGTACACAGTCATCAATGACTCTTGTAAGAGTAAGACCAAGTAGAGGCTATTAGATTCATGTGGATTATCAAGTAAGAAGTTAGCAAGTTAGTGGTTAGTAGTTAGTTGCCATGAGAGAAAACTAGCTAAAATGTAAAAGTTAGAGAGAAGAAAATCAATAGAGATAAAGATGGAACCTTTCACAGATTATCATCTTCCATTACAAGAACCCTTTCTTTCATCCTATGTACTACTCTCTTTCCTATTACAAGATCTACAAAAAATAAAAAAATACAAAGGAGGAAGAAGAAGAACAACTAAACTAAACTACCCTAAGCTACAATAAGGAGAAAACCCTAAAAACTAACCTAAAAACACCTCAAAACTTCTCCTTCCGGTGCTCTGGACATCGCAGGGTATTTATAGAAAAACAAGGCACCAGGGTACAGGTACGGAGCCGCGCATCAAATATTGACGCGCGGCTCCACACCAGAGCCGCGGAAACACGACCATATTGACGGGCGGCTCCACACTAGAGCCGACGCGGCTATGGCCGCGATACTATGGCTGCTCGCGTGACGCCGCCTACCGCGCGCTGTCACTTCGCCCCCTATCAGCTGTAGGTTTTGGTTTCTGGATATGGGCGCCAGGTTTTGACAGTTCACCCTCCAAAGTCAATGACTATCTTTATAGGCTTTTAATCACCAATTAAATGGTGATTTTGGGTTTTCTTCTTCATTTCATGCCATGGACCTAGAAATATACAAGAGAGGTATTATTAGCAGAATTTAATATTAAATAAATGTGAAGATGTAGTGTGAAATATGCAATTTTAGGGACTAATCACCTGAGTATAGTGGAGCATGCAATTCTTTAACCTTCTTACGAAAATCATCAGTCTTCGAAGGAGGAGCATCAGTTGGGCCATCATCGGTAGGATCATTGGAGCCCTCGTCAATCAGATTATGTAAAAGTAAACTTAGAAGACCGTGATAGTTGACACTACCGTAGTAGACACTATCCCCAGGATCCTGGTCATCACTGTCATTTCTATTTAGTGAGGGATGTTGTTTTGATTCGTTATGCAAATGCCACCATCCAAGACGAGCGTAATCTTGATACCACCCCTGTTAGTAAATGGAACGTTACGTTGTCCTTGTCAAGCATTTTTTTGTTTTTATAATCCCTACACGGACAACTTATTTTATTATTAGTGGTCGAATGATCAAAAGTCAATTCTACAAACTCTTCACATCCGTCTTTGTATGTCACATTTGTTTTCTCCAAGTGTATCAACTCTTGTCCCACTTCATTGTTTACTGCAGGATAGACAGTGTTACATAACAAACAGTAAATATATTAATTCGTTGTATATTATGATTAGAGTTTTTTAGGTTAGGATTATTGTTTAGGGGTTCGATTGGACATGTAATGTACGTTGTTTGTTGAATGGGAATCTAGGGTTCATTTGGTCGTGTCCATATCCGTGTCTGTAATCATGTCCGCGTTTAGGATTTATGGAATGTCACAGTAAGATTCAATTAAGAGTGATGGGTCTTTTCCCTTTCAGAATTATATTGTATAGTTGGACATATATATGTGTTTTTGTGTATTTTGACTAAATTTTAGCAGCACCTCCCCCGTGTACTTGAGGTCCACGTAGGGTAGTTGTGGCCCAGAGAACAAAGGAGGTACTACCAAAAATTAGTCAAAATACACACAACACGTATAAAGTGTCCAACTTTATAATGCAATCGCAAACTAGTCCAAACGGACAATCCAACAACCACCATACATTACTTATAATAACCACTAACAATACAAATTAACTGTTGATATGAACAAAAAGTCTATGAAGATCACATGTTCAAGATCAATAAGTCGTTTGTATCAGAGAGTAGTTATAAGATAGGTAATGTACGTTGTTTGTTGAACGGGAATCTAAGATTTATTGGGTCTGTGTCCGTGTCGTGTCCGTGTCCTGTGTCTGTGTCTGTGCTTCATATACATATCTGTGTCGTCTCCGTGTCCGTGTCTCGTGTCCCATGTCCGTGTTCGTATCCGTGTCCGTATCCCAAGTACAGTGCAAGTGCAAGAATAACATATACTTGTGATGATCCAAATAAACTATAAGAAAAAAATAGAATTATTTGATAAAAAAATTTCCAGCGGGGCAGGAAGGCGGTAACCGATCAGGGAGAGCCGAAGGAGGGAGGAGGAGGGAGGAGGCGCGGGGGAATGGGTGCAGGGGAGGAGGCACGGAGGAGGAGAGGGAGGTGGCCGGGGGGAGGGGAAGGGTCGGAGGGGGAAGGGGGGAGGGGGGAGGTGCAGGGAGGGGGTAGGCCAGGGGGAAGGGGGAGGTGGCCGGGGGGGAGGGACTGCAGGGAGGGGGAGGTGGCCAGGGGAGGGAAGGGAAGGAGGAGGGAGGGGGGCTAGATGAGGGGGAGGGAGGTGTAGGAAGGGGTGGGCCGGGGGGGTGGCCGGGGGGTAGGGGGAGGTGGTCGGGGTAGGGGGGCCGGGTGGAGGGGAGGGGGACGCCAAGGTGGAGGAGAATGACGCCGGGGGGGAGGGGGACGCTGGGGAGGAGACGACGATTATTTTTGGGGAGTGGAAAGGGGGGGGAGCGAGAGAGGAGAAACCCAATTCAGCCCTAAAATCACAGCAATTTGCATCAAAAATAACATTCGATGCAAATTGTAAAATATTGCGTCTAAAACATAATTTGACGCTATATTTTCGATGCAATCTGTAAAGTATTGCGTCCACTATTCGACACAATACGTCCCAGGATTTTCCACCAAAAAATCTCGTGAGATTTTTTATTTTGCGTCGAAAATTTGACGCAATGTTTACAAATTCATCGAAAATTCGACGCACACTTCCTGGAAATTTTTTCCCCAAAAAGTAGTGGAGATTTTTCATTTTGCGTCGAAAATTCGACGCAATTTGTCATTTATTCATATTTTTTAATTAGTGTCGTCTGTTTTTTATATTTGCATTGAATTAGCAATAATTCGACGCAAATATTGCGTCGAAATGTTTTTCGACGCGGAATTTTTCGCCACAAACTAGCAATTTTCTAGTAGTCTGAGCTCAGAATGCTGCTTTGGCCGGTCGACCGCCCAATCGACTGCTTGATTGATTGACGACAATGACTATTTTCTTTAGCCATTATCGGTCGACTGCTAGTCTGTCAAACCTTTCAGAAATGACTTTAACTGCTATTTTTCTTTTGCAAAAATTTCAAATTTGTTTCCAACGGTTAGTTTTTGGTGTTAATGTTATTTAACATGTTTTTAATGACTGGTATTATTGAGTAAAGGTTATTGTCTCTCTCGTATAAATAGGAGTCAATAGAGAGTGTTTTCTATGGGGCTGTTTGGTTGCAAGGAAGTGGGCGGAAGTAAGGAAATAGGGAAGTATAATTGCTCACTTTTCTATCTATCTAAACACCGGAAAAGGAAAAGAGGTAAGGAAAATTAGAAAACCTCTTTTCTTTTTCTCTTTTCTTTTTTACACAATCATTTCCTCACTTTCAGAGTGCTACAGTTAATTTTGGGGCTGTTTGGATTCAAGGAATTGGGTGGAAGTGAGGAAGTGGGAAGTGTCTTTTCTCATTTCCGCTGTTCATCCAAACACCGGAAAAGGAAAATGGAAAAAGTTCTTTTCCTTCTCTCTTTTCTCCTTTACACAACGTTTTCCTCACTTCCAGAGTGCTACAGTTAATTTTGTGGTCATGTAAATCTCATTTGTAATAAGTTGTAGCACAAAACAGTTAATTTTTTGCTCATGTAAATCTCACTTGCATTCTAATTACAGTCTAATTTTTATTTTTCTTAATTAATTTTTAATTTAATATTATTTTGCGGTCAACTTTGTAGTCAACTTTTTCACTTTCACTTCCACATTACCATCCAAACACCGGAAAAGACATAACATTTTCCAAACCACACTTCCCAACAACATCCAAACACCAGAAAACTTACTAACCAATTCCCAAGTTCCAAAGGGAACTATTACCACTTCCTCACTTCTTCACTTCCTCACTTCCACCCTTAACCAAACAGGCCATGTAAATCTCATGTGTAATAAGTTGTAACACAAAACAGTTAATTTTTTGATCATGTAAATCTCACTTGCATTCTAATTACAGTCTATTTTTATTTTTCTTAAATAATTTTTATTTTAATATTATTTTACGGTCAACTTTGTGGTCAACTTTTCCACTTCCACTTTCACATTACCATCGAAACACCGAAAAAGACAAAACATTTTCTAAACCACACTGCCCAACAACATTCAAATACCGAAAAATTTATTAACTAATTCCCAAGTTCCAAAGGGAATTATTACCACTTCCTCAATTCCTCACTTCCACCCTTAACCAAGCAGGCCCTATATCAAATTTTCAAAGTTTTCAAGCTTTCATTCTCTCAATCTCTTATGAAAAGTTTTTATGCTATTCTATCTAATTTTTTTCAGTTTCCTTCACACATTTCTTGAGCCTTCAATTCTTTACTCTGAGTTATAGGAAAAGTGTTTTGAGAGTGTTTGTGATTTTGTGAAGGTCACTAAGTGTTGTAATACTTTTTATCCTTTGAGAGCTCCTCTTGGAAAAAGGGTTGTTAGTTGGAGTTGCGGCTCCAAATCTTGCGGAATCGAGTTCAGTTGTAATCAAGTTGATTTTAGTGAATCCTTCATTGCGGTGAAGACGAGAATGTAAAGCAAGTTGCTCGAATCTTGATAACAACTTCACGTATTTGTGATTGCATTGAGTTTGATCTTTCTAAACTCTCATTTTTATTACTTGCATTGTTTTTCCTATTATTATACTTATTTCGTCATTATACTTGTATTTACTTGAGTTTATATATTTGTATTCTTTTTAATTAAGAAAGCAATTGTGCATCTCAACTCTTAATTAAGAGGAATCTTGAGGAGAAGTTCAGATCCCTTCACGGGGTATACGACTTCATTTATTGATTATCTGTTTGGTTTAGTTTTAGCAGATTATATAATTGTTTTATTTAAGCAATTAGATTAACATATCACCTATTCACTCCTCTCTAGGTGATTTCAAAAACTAATATTGATCAATGTGTATTATCACAATAAAGAATTTTGACATAAAGGGAGAAAAAAAAAAAAGAATTGTAGCCTCCTTATCTTCCTCAACTTGCTATATTAACAACCGAAACCCGAAACCGAAATGGCATTACAATTTTCCATATCTTTTATTATTAAGGTTTTTCTTATATGTACTCTCCAAATATTTCATATTTTCAAATTTATTATTCAAATCTCATAATATCAAATTACTTCTTAAATTCTTTCATATTTTCAAATCCCCACTGACCAAAATTACTCCACTACCCAGACTCTCTCTTCTCTCTCGTTAACAGGACAAATTTTCTGGAAATAAATTGAACGAATAACTAAAAAGCTAGCCAGAGAATAACTGCATTTATAAGGGAAAAGTAAATGGGAAAAAAAAGTTCGATGGCAACGAAAATGAACAAGTCCCAGAGAATTCTTCATGCCTTAAAAAAACTGCTCTAATCATCTAATATAAATCATCACTTCCAATAGAGCTGAGTAATGCTGAGATTATTTGCTCTCATGGCTTCAAATATGATCTAGTATAAATAATTATTGCTCTCTGATGTTGACTAAAATCTCCTCTACATCAGCTAATTCTCAGCATCAATGAATATGAGGATATACCCGCATAATTTTCTTGAAATAATGTCCTCTACCTGCAGCCACACAATAAGGGAACTTAATTCGCACCTCACCGACAATATTTAGTAAACCCCAACATGCCATTGCTTCTTCTTCTTCTTGAGTTGCAGCAACTTTTCATCCTAACTCTCCCGTCTCTGCTCTGCTTTCCGGTTCAGAGTCTCTTGGATCCCAGTCCCAGGCATCATCCCCTTCAGCCCGCAGAAGTATATGTGCACGCCCTCCTCCAAAAGCTTGAAAATTTCATCACGGTACTCCTCAATCTTGTCTTGGATGTAAATTTTTCCTCCGTTCTTGTTCTTCTGCTCTCTGGTGTGAGCTATATCGTCTCTGGAGAAAATTTCCATGTGAGGTTTCTGTGAACTTGTAATGAATGTTTGAATGAAGTAAGGGTGTTTTTGAGATTTCACATTTTCATAACAGATAATTGAAAAATAATTTTTAAAATATGAATAGTTTTGAAAATATGAAAGAATTTAGAGAATACATTCGAGAAAAAAACTTATTATCAAAACCGACAGAGCAAAGGAAGTTTTATAACTTCTTCAAAAATTGTGTTTCTGTCATCTCTCTCGCACTCTCCTCCTCTTCCTCCCCTCTCTATGGAGCCATCCGCCATCTCCCCTCTCCCCACTTTGCCTCCCTTCTGGGTGCGACCCTCTCCCTTTTTTCTTCCTCCAGTTCCTTCTCCTCTATCTTCCCCCTTTTTTTTCTCCTCCTCTCTTTCTCTCGCGTAGGGGTGAGCAGAGTTCGGTTATAACCGAAATAACCGACCAAAAATCGAAACCCGAACCCGAACCGAACCGAACCGCTCTAGTTCGGTTCGATTTCGGTTTTGTGTTTCAAAAACCGAACTTGACCGAACCGAACCGAATCTCTTACCCTATATATCATCCCACCCAAATTCAATTTAGTGAATAATATAGTTCATAACAAAAACTAGTGAAAACTTATCTCATTACTTCTAGCAATACCATCTTTTTTATGTTGAATATGTGAAAGTTATGTTAAGTACACCATCACAATTAAGAATAATAATTATATTAATATAGTTCTTTTTTTTCATTCTTGCCATTAAAAGTTAGTAATAATTATGTGAGTTTTGATATAAGAGCCCAAATATAGCGTAAAAGTTTTAGAATATGAAATTTTTAATTCACATTAAGGTTAGAGTCTTTTTCTTATTTTTAATTTGGGTATTGAATATTTGAGATTAGAATATTAAAGGATGATAATATAATGGTGATTAAAAAATGTAAGAAATGATGGGAAAATATTGGCCTAACCGAAAAAACCGAAAAACCGAACCGAACTTAGTCGGTTCGGTTCGGTTCGGTTAGTAAGTCTAATCGGTTCGGTTCGGTTTTGCAAAAATTAGCAAAAACCGAACCGAACCGACCGATGCTCACCCCTACTCTCGCGTTGCCATAAGTCGGTTAGTCCAGTTCCCACCAAGAATAGTGATATACTAGTTATTAATTATTAAAAAAAAAAAACAGCCATAAAACTCAAAAACATCATCAAATCAAAGAACATCTAATCCGCCGCCAATCTAATTCGAAATCCTAATCCCCTCTCTCATGGTTAGTGAATCTCTCTCTCTTCTCTCTCCTCTCTCTCTCTCTCTCTCTCTCTCTCTCGGGTTTCTAGGGTTTCATCCCTTTTGGTTAATTAAACAGGAGCACCCTCTCGAAGAATTCGAGCCCCTGTTCGATTACAGCCGAGTTCAGCCCAAAGACTTGGTCTTTTTAGACGGTAATCTCCCTTTTTCTCTTCTATCCCTTTATTGTTAGTAGGATGCCGTCCTCATTAATTTTAGGGTTTTGGTTGATGTGTGATGAGGAATTTGACCTGTCCCCAATCTGTATTCCTGCGAAGAAGAAGCAGAAGTGCGATCAAGTGGTACTTTTGCTGGAAACCCTTTCTGTGTTTGAGCAGACTTTGGGAGTTTTTTGGGTTGATTTGAGGGAAAGTTGGTTGCTTTTTTGTTTAATTTTAGGAGGAGGAGGAGAACGAGAGAGAGGAGGTGGGAGGAGGGGAGAAAGTAGTGGTTTTGGATAATGAGGAGGACTGGTTGGCGCCTCCACCGTCTAAGGTGCCCAGTGTTGGGCTAGGGTTGGAAGAGGACAGCACAATAAAAGAATTGAGGTATATATCTTGGATTATTTCTTTTTGGTTAGTTCTTTGTATGAGAAGTTTGGTTTTGGTGCTTTAGGGCTTGATTAATTGTTGTGTTTCTCTAGAGTTTTGTTGCTTGCTTTATTTTTTTAGTTAAATTTAAAAAGGAAAAGGATTGAGATTTATATTCTGATATATTACACAATTGTGTGTGTGCCTATACATATGTATTTACTTGTGCATTAATCTTAACAGTTTTTGCATGAAGAATGCGAACATTTGATGGACATTCTTATTAGTTATCAAGCTTAGGACATAGTTCCATCTTATGTCCAAATTGGGCTACAAGGGTTACTGCTTGCGGTGTGGCTCTCAGCGAAGTTTGGAACTTTGCCAAGGGGAAGTTGGTTGGTGGATTTTCTAATGGTGGGTAATGATAAATTATCCTACTTAAAAAAATTTCATAAAAATTGATACAATATATGAGTTGTGGACGAGGAAATAGATGCAATTGATAGTAGGAAAGGAATAGTTGTGAATAAGACTGTGCGGAACATTAAGACAAAAAGATTAAAGAAGGGACTTGTTGCAATCCCAATATGAAATTTTACCTTAATGGAGAGGATGGGCCATTTACTAGGAGACTAACTCATTCCAATTAGCTTCTAGGTTAGAGGAGTATATCTATGGTTTTCGTTGGTTATAGAAAATTTAATAGGTTCGTTATGAAGCTATGTAGCACAGATACTTCTATCATCGAGCCGTGCCGTGTTCGAAATGTGTCTAACATGCGTGTTGGACGCACATGTCGTGTGTATTGTTTAAGAATTTGCCATGTGGCCACGTGTCGTGTCCATTTCAACGTTGCCGTGTCCGTCCAACATAGTAATGTAGTATATTGTAAAAAGAAAAAAATGATATTAGCTACATTAATGTGATTAGAGCCATGCATGCTTGAGTAGTAAGTAGTGAGTCCTATTAGAGGAGAAACATACAATTGTCCTGTCACAGATTCTTGCATCAAGTATGGCATGAAGTCTTACCTTTATTCATTAGTTATGGACGAATATACTAGCCACATATAGGATGACACATATCGGATGAGATGCCCTGGCGTATATTGTTTGTTTAATTTTGTACTAGTTGACGGGACAAGTGAAACATGGAGCGAAGCTTTGGGATTTAAAGATTCATAATTGGTTTAGTTTGATAAGAATGCTGAGATGACACTGTCCCCAAATATTTTGTAGCAAGAAGTCCAATAGATCCATTGATTTTTGATAATGACAATACTTTTTTGCGCAACATTCTACGTTACATAAATTGGAGCACATGAAAAAAGTCTGTCTAATTTATTTTGTATTAGGCATAAGTGATCAAAAGTAGACTAACATATGATGGCTAGAGGAAAATATAGGCGGGTTGGGAGAGTTCTCATCAAGAATCCAGTGGTAGGACAAGATATGCTTTTGACTCTCAATAAAAGGACGACAAATGAGGACCTTGATTGTCTGAAGGATGGTTGGTCCAAAAGCACCCATTTGTGCTCAGATTGCAAGAAAAGTTTAAAAAAAATGAAAAATTTCCACCCAAGGTCAGATCCAACTATCATGGTCTTGTTGCGACATCCGTGACATCGCCACTGTTATTGTCATCGTGGAGCTTTTAACATCATCTTTCACGAGTCTAACTACCCAATCCAGTAAAATGGGTTAAAGCATGACGCTAATTCATTTCTCCCCTTTCTCTCATCGCAGTGGCAAATAAAAAGAGGCAGGCGAGTGCCAACTCTTGACGCTGTTATTGGGGTAATTTGATTTCTCTAGCATGAGTAGTGTGTATAAATGTGATATATACAAGTAGCGTACGCCTTAACATATCAGTACAACAAAACATTGTTTCAAACTTTCAATGTCCAAAAACATCTAAAATGATGAGAACTAGATTGTAGGTTTCAACATCTTGTTACAACATAACAATAACAACAAATGAAAAGCCAATCTAACGTTCCATCCATAAAGGTTAAAAGAAAAAGGATTATGCTCTTGTTCTCAATTGTTCCAAATTAGTATGCTCATTCCTCTCTTCATTGCTATACCCATGCTCTTCATCATCAACACCATCAAGACTTGAACACCATGTTCTTTCCACCATCCATTTTGTCTTAGTCATCAACATCTACATCCTATAGGACTTATAACTTGTGTGTAGTGGGATCTTTTCTTGATAAAGGCAGATTAGTGTGCACAAACTCTGGTCTTTGGCACGTTCTGGTGTTATTTTATTCCTCTTCGTTGAATGGATAAATGACTTGGAACTCCAATTTTCCACAACAAAAGGAAGAACATGGTTGTCAAGTAGCTTCACATCAAACACACTTGTATCCAAAATGCCTCGATTACAGAGGGAATTATGATCCACATATGGTAAATAGCCATGGAACATTTAGCGAGCTCCACATTCACTTCCCTGCTTGCCTGATGGTTTGGAAAACATGTCTTGAGATACTTGTTCCTTTAGATGGATTATGGATATCTCCTTGCCCTCTATAGGCCAGTGTTCTAAAAAAACGCGTTATATAACTCGTTATAACGTGTTATATAACCTAACACTGACCAATCGTTACGTAACAAGGCTAAAGAATAAAATGTTTCATAACTATAGTTATTTTGCCTGAAACGTGCGTTACGTTACGTTATTAACGTAATGCACCGTAACTTACGTTACGGTGCAAGTTGACTTTTTATAAAAAAACTCAAATTCACTCGTCTAGGGAAAAATCCCTAAGAAGTCAGACTTTTCACAGTGGTTCTATCTAGAACCGTCGTGATCTAACTTACAGACTTTTCACGGTGGTTCTATATAGAGTCACTGTTAAAAAAGTCTGTGCCGCTGTTAAAAGTCTGTATAGTTAGACTTTTTAGGCTGTTTTACGCCGTTAAAAGTCTGACTTTACAAATTTTTAATGGCGGTTATTTTTATAATT
This sequence comes from Agave tequilana, assembly GCA_038442645.1. Taxonomy (NCBI): domain Eukaryota; kingdom Viridiplantae; phylum Streptophyta; class Magnoliopsida; order Asparagales; family Asparagaceae; genus Agave; species Agave tequilana. Next base: position 73,098 of record JAVJIF010006804.1, read on the forward strand.
GCCATGAAAAGTCTGTAAAGTCAGTAGAATCGCCGTGAAAAGTCTGAACCCATTTCTGTTGTAGTGTGTGTGAGTTTGTAGGTTTGTGGAATCGAACCCGACCCGATTACTAATTATAATCCTAAATTTTCAATTTCTCCCTCACAATTGATCTCTCTGAAATCCCAAAAGAGAAGAACCCTAATCTGCTGCCTTCTCGTCGTCATCCTCTCGCAGTGATCTTGTCGTCATTCTCTCGCAGCAATCTTGTAATCGTCCTCCTTTTGTCGTCACCCAGTGGTAATTTTACCCCCTCTTTGTTGATCTCTCTAATACAGGAAGAAAAGCAAGGCAAAATAGCAATAGAGGTGTCAGCTGTCGACAGTTCACTTCAACTGTCAACATGCCACTTTAGCTGTCGGCCTTGCCCTCTTCTGGCCCGTCGACAAGCTTTTACAGAAAGTGAGATTTTGTAGTTTTCTCTTCATTTGTCGATAGCCCCCTTAGCTGTCGACAACCCGATTGCGTATCTGGTATTTGACTTTGTTTAGATTTTTGTTTTGGATCCAAATTTGGAATCCAATAGAATTTTCAGTTTTTTTATTTTAAACTTTTTTTTTTAGCTTTCATAGATATAATAGGACTTTCGTAAGCCTGTATAAAGGCCCTTGTATTCTTTATTTTGTAATAAATTTTTTATTCAACTTATAATCAATATATTTTGAGTTTTTTCTTATATTTGCTCGTGGATTCGAGTTGTTTTCTTTGGCTCGTGGATTCAGGTCGTTCTTGCTCGTGGATTCAAGTATTTATCCCTACCTAAAAACTTTTTCAGGGTTCGCCAGCGCTACAACGAGATCTAGCCTGCGTCGTTCGTCTTCTTCGCTTCCCGTCTGGTAATTAGTATCAGAGCTGTCACCTGATATGGGGGCGATTGTAGTTGGGGTGGTTGAATTGGAGGTGGTTGAGTTAGTGGTGGGGGTTATGGGTGAGAATTGTTTGAGAGAGGTGGAGGCTCGTAGATTCGGATCGTTCTTACTCGTGGATTCAAGTATTTATCCCTACCTGAAGGCTTCTTCAGGCCTCGTCAGCGCTAGAACGAGATCTAGCCCGTGTCGCTCGTCTTCTTCGCTTCTGCTGTCGACAACATCCTCTTTTGGCCTGTCGACAAGTTTTTAAGAAAATGAGATTTTACAGTTTTCCCTTCAGCTGTCAACAATCCCTTTTTTACTGGTACGAGAAGAGAAGCAAGACAAAACAACAAAAGCTGTTGACAGTCCACTTCAACTGTCGACATGCCGCTTCAGTTGTCTACAACGCCCTCTTCTGGCCTTTCGACAGGCTTTTACAGAAGTGAAATTTTGTAATTTTTCCTTCAGCTGTCGACAGCCCCTTTTAGCTGTTGACAATCCTTTGCGTATTTGGGTATTTAATTTTGTTTAGGATTCTGTTTTGGATTCAAGTTTGGAATCCAATAGAATTTTCAGTTTCTTTATTTTGAATTTTCTTTTTCTTTAGCTTTCATAGACAGAATAGGACTTTTGTAAGCCTATATAAACGCCCTTGTTTTCTTTATTTTGTAATGAATCTTTTATTCAACTTTTAACCAATATGTTGAGTTTTTCCTCATATTTGCTTGTGGATTTGAGTTGTTCTCTTTGGCTCGTGGATTCAGTTCGTTCTTTCTCATATATTCAAGTATTTACCCCTACCTGAAGGATTCTTCAGGGTTCACCAGCGCTATAATGAGATTTAGCGCACGTCGCCCCGTCTGCGTCAGTTGGTATCAGAGCTACGCCTACTTTTTGACAATGGCAGGAGATGATGATGGACTGCAAGGCCTTTTTATAAGGATGTGTACTGCTGGAAGGAGGGCCAACACCTCCACAAGGATGTCTTTCCGAATTGATGATCGAAGTCTAGCCGATGGTACGTACCGAAGTGGACATGATCGTCAATCGTATCAACCACCACCAGATCGCCCACCGCCACATCATCCACCACCAAGGTATCATCTACAACATTCTCAATTTACTGAATTTTTTTACGAGGAGAAATCACCCATCTATTAGTACAATGATTATGAAGATAAGATGACCTATGGAAGGCATCAGGGACATGGTTCACAGTACCGGTCTCGGCCGCCGACTCGGCGGGCACTGAGACGGATCGGTCTCGGCGACTCGGATCGGTCTCGGGCGATACACGCAAAACGCTACATAGAAAGCTAAAAAATTCTAAAAAAATCACGATAAATATTAAAAAATTGTAGACATCCACATTCATGTATCATATGTTCAAAATTTATCACCTAGCACACTAAACATAAAGTAAAAGCATAAATACACGCGTCATCGGTAGAAGCATATCAAAATACATGCACAATATAGTAAATTATACAAACTATATTTATAAATACATGCTAATGTAGTTATTTTCACATTGAATTGCGATGAGGCACAAAATAATAATCATCATAATCATCTCTGCGATAAGTAGATAAACTGATACTAGTCCTCACAGATCTCTCAAGTTGTGATTTGTAGTCATGGACATATGTCACACCATATTGTTGGCCTGATTTCAAACTCAATATTTGCATATGGCCTTCAAGACTATAAGTTTCTCCATCAGTACTATTATTGCCCTCATTATTGTCATCATCACCACTGCCGCCATCACTGTCATCATTATCATCACCATCTTCACCATCATCACTATTAGAATTGGATAAAACCCTCACATTTTCACCACCACCACCATCGTCTGCTTCTGTTATATCTCGGAGGGGGGGAGAGATCAGAAATAGGGAGAGAGTGGGAGGGGAAAGAGACAGAGAGAGACGGGAGATGAAAAGGGAGAAAGAGAGCGGTGAGAGAGGAAGGGGAGAGAGAAACAGAGGGGGAGGGAAAGAGACAGAGAGAGACGAGAGATGGAGAGGGGAGAAATAGAGAGAGCGGGTGAGAGGGAAGGGGAGAGAGAAACAGAGGGACGGAGAGAGAAACAGAGGGGGAAGGAAAGAGATAGAGAGAGACGTGAGATGGAGAGATGGGAGAAATAGAGAGAGCGGGTGAGAGAGGGAAAGGGAGAGAGAAACAAAGGGAGGGAGAGAGAAAGAGACAGAGAAAGGGAGGAACATCACCCGGGGCTGGGGAGGATCGGGCTGCGGCGATCGGGCTGCGGCGATCGGGCGGCTGTGGAGTCCAGATCTGAGCGGCGACGATCGGGCAGCGACGACGATCTCTAGATCTAAGCGAGAGAGATAATTTTTTTTTTTTTTTTTCTTTATACCCGTTCGTCACGAGTAAATATACGTTTTGAGTTGACTTGGCCGAGAATTAGAGTCGACTCGGCCGACTCGGCCGAGTCATGACCGATTAGGCTGTAAATCGGCCGAGTCGACCGAGTCAACTCCGATTCTCGGCCGAGTCGGTCTCCTCTGAGTTGAGTCGAACGACTCGTGACTCGTCTCGGAGCGGGCCGAGATGGATACGACTCGGCCGACTCGTCTCCGACTCGGCCGAGTCTTTGAACCGTGATCAGGAATTCGCTAATCCTAACCCTCATAGGAGAGGTGGGTTTTCTAACCTTAATAGGAGGAACATGTTTCTTAATTTTATCCGAGACCATGGAGGATATTTAAATCTTAATGAGTTTTCTAATTCTATTTCTTCGTTTGATGGGAGTCATGAGTTGAATTAACCTTACTTTGGATCAAGAAAGTTGATAAGTTGTTTGACATGGAGTATATGCCCATGGAAGATCATGTCGAATTTGTGGTTCAGAAACTTAAAGAAAGGACTGCGTCATGGTGGGAACGATTTCAAAACATGCGTATGTACCAAGGCAAGCCACCTATTAGAATATGGAGCTGGATGAAAAGACTCTTACAAGGCTATAGCTTTGCTTTGGAGGAAGAAGAGATGGAGAATCGACCCGATCATTCATGAGATCTTATCGGTCGAATGAGACAGCCGAGCTACATTAGCAACCATCGATCGAAGAATAGTCAACAAGGGAGATTCACCATCAACTGACATACCGACAATCGACACTCAACTTATGCCACCAATCCAAGAGTCTATAGAAGAAGAAAAGCCACATCTCATGCCCATATGCAATCAAGGCGAGTTCTTTGTGGAGTTAAAGGAAATATAGTAAGGCGTTACTTTAGAAGAAGTTTCTACAACCGCTAAAATTTTCAAGGAGGTCGATAAATCATAAGAGAAGTGCATATAGGAGTTGGGATCAAGCTTGAAGTATTATTATCCGTGGAAGATAATCATTATCATGGTATGATTATTTTTCATGATTTCAAAGATATTTTCTTGCGGAAGGAGAATACTCAAGATGACAGTTCTAAATTCTTTGAGTTCATATCACTTGCTATCAGTACGTGGGTGCAACGTGTTCCCCAAGGTATGCCAAATTCCATCTCCAATCGTACTTTGGAGGATCTTCTTCTTGGAAGCAAGCCAATGAATTATGAAAGCATGGTGTACGTGTATGGTTGAATGATGGAAGAGCACCAACAATTGGCATTGATTATCAACCGATCCGAGATAATGATCACATTGAGATTTGATGATGTAATACTACATGGAGTTTAACGAAGATCGTCGAGACGAATCAAGATTTTGGGATTACATACAACATGACTTACGGTTCAATAGGATTTTTTCGTATGCTAAAGAGAATAGATTTTGTGGAGAAATATAATAAGAAGTATAAGGTAGTAGCTGATAAGAAGAGGCGAGAGAAACTCTTCGAGAAAGAAGATATAATGATATATTTGAGGGGAGAAAGAATTTCAACTTAAGAGTACCTACCGAGCAGCTATATCCTGATAGGAACTCGAGAATGAGTTCTTTTGAAGAGGGAGAGACTGATACATGAAGAGAAGCAAGCAAAACAATAACAAAGGTGTCAACTGTCGATAATCCACTTCAACTGTCGACAGACCACTTCAGCTGTCGACTACATCCTCTTCTGGCCTGTTGACAGACTTTTACAGAAAGTGAGATTTTGCAGTTCCCCTTCAGCTGTCGACAACTCTATTGCGTAGCTGGGTATTTGACTTTGTTTAGGATTCTGTTTTAGATTCAAATTTGGAATCCAATAGAATTTTCAGTTTCTTTATTTTGGACTTTTTTCTTTAGCTTTCATAGATAGAATAGGACTTTTGTAAGCGTATATAAAAACTCTTGTATTTTTTATTTTGTAATGAATCTTTTATCAACTTTTAATGAATATTTTTTGAGTTTTTCCTCATATTTGCTTGTGGATTCGAGTTGTTCTCTTTGACTCGTAGATTCAGGTCGTTCTTTCTTGTGAATTCGAGTATGTACCCCTACATGAAGGCTTCTTCAGGGTTTGTCAGCGCTAGAACGAGATCTAGCCCGCGCTTGTCTTCTTCGCTTCCCTTTTTGCGTCATTCTCTCTCTCCCCCCATCGCTCTCTCTCCCTCGTTATCATGGCTAAAAAATTAGCATGACAATAAATCAATTATCATTCTTGTTATAATTCAATCTACAATTGTTGTTTGTGTAGATTGAAAAGCATGGCTAAAAGTTCAGATCCGTCACATGAATATGTGATCATATAATCGGTGAAAATTATTGTGATACTTGCTAACAATTGTTGTGAGAATTGCTAAATGTGTTATATTGTTTTGATATTTTTTAGATTTTTTAAAATTATTTTCCTATTTATAAAATATTTTAAATATAGTATATATATTTATTTTTATATAATAAATATCAAATCGCATAAACTACCTTATGCGTTACGTTATGACCTATGTTAACATAACAAAAGAAAAATGTTATTGTTACATTATCGTTAATTTAAACATTGCCATAGGCATATGTCTTTTGGTCCTTTGTCAACACAAACAATGCTGTAATATCGTCAACATTAACTTAAAACAAACTTGTAAGATACCTACTGAACCGAAGTAGATGAGCAGGATTGGATTCAGTAGGTCAAGGAACCTTTTTAAGCATGGATTGTTTTGTTTATTGATTGAGCATCTTTGACAAATCTACTAAACTCTGAGATTCCTTGAGGTGTCGCTTTAAGACACTTGAATGGCTTTGCTTTTGATATCTTTGACGAATGAGGCTTCACCCAATAAAAAAAGCCTCTGAATTCCCCTCCCCAACCAACATTTCCAACTCTAATTTCCCCAAAGCCTCATGCTTAGCAATCTTTGTAACATAACTCTATTCTAGAGAAGTGCCCTCTTAGTCTCGCTAGAGGGCTTATTGGGATTATCATTGAGATTCATCCATGAGTTTTTACCTATACCATCCAAAAATTATAAATAATCTATACAAACATGAAAAGGAATTAATATAACTTACAAAACATGTTTAAATTAAGAACTCTTTGCAAAAATGGGATACGACAAAAGAAATTAATATGTGATACAAGTTTAAAAGTTATACAAACATGACAAAGAAATTAATAATAACTTACGAAACATGTTTAAATTAAGAACTCCTTGCAAAAAAAAGGGGATACGACAAAAGATCAAACGGGGAATAATTGTGTTTAGTATGGGATACAAGTTTAAAAGGTACTAAAAACGTGAAAAGTATAATGGAAACTTTAAAAGATCAGATAATTAGTGAATCCTGTTTAACATGGTTCACTTGAAGAAAAATAAGTGGATCTAAAAAATGTCATTTACATGTCAAAATTTATATGCCCATCTTAAATTATAGCCAAAATTTACTTAAACTATTTCTTCTCCAAAAAGGCACGCAAAATGTTGAAGCATGTTTGAGAATGGACTAAAAAATATTTTTTTTTTCTTTGCAAAAATACATGTCTTTTACTTATCTTTCTTTTGGACAAAAGAGGTGAAAATGTTTTTTTTTCCCTTTTATTTTCTTTGGGAAAAAAACAGTTTTAAATGGAGTTTTGCTTAACCAGAATGGTACGCATGAATTACTAGTCATCCAGCTGCACAGTTGGAACTTGGAAATATGTTAAACATTATCTTTCAAAGGAATCTAAATCATAACATCAAGATGCAAATCCTTAAAATTGCAAAACACGTGAGTTACTAATAAGAAGCTCCAGATAAGTCAGTTTATATCATGCCTTGTGTGTAATGCAAGCCCTAAAACTCAGCAAAATTTAGAGAGGAAGGACATACCATACTTTTTGGGTATACCATTCAGATTTAGTTTTTAGCTTAAGTTATTGGGTCAGGTAAGACAGGTTGTTTTACTATCAAACATGACCTCATAATCCAAACCCATTAGCTATAACCCGGAAACATGAACACTGGACATGACCCTGACATAAACACGACGACACATCAAATTCTAAAAAATAGGATGCAGGGACACAACGACATGATTATATGTTTATGTGTGCTTGTGTGACTATTTATAGTTAACCTCAAAACTTCTAATGATTAGGACATGTTTTATCATAAGTAGAAATGACAACAAAATGAAACTTAATGATTTAGATCAATATCTTTTGATCAAATCGTGAAATCAAAAAAATAAATCCGAAGTTCCAATCCAATATTTGATCTATGATCTTATTTACAAGTTTATGATGCCCCTCATGTTTGTGAAGTGTTTAGATCATGGTTTTAAATATCGGCCGATTATGATACATATTGGCAATATCGTATCGGGTATTGAGATACCTGATATGTATTAACTCCATAATATCCGCTGATATCGGGGCTGATATTGCTGATATGGATGACTTTGCTAATATTGACACACCCGATATTGCGGATAATAACGCTAAAATCTATTGGCTGATACCGATACCGATACTGAGATTTTAAACCATGGTTTAGAATATTGTAAAATAGTATCCATTCATGTTAAAGTCCTTTTATATGTATACTTAAGCATCATGTGGTTTCACAGCGTGTGACACGTAATGTTTAAATTTCCTTTGTTTAAGCTGACACAGTTTTGACCCACAATGATTTAGTGTATCTAAATTTAACACAGCTCAAGCATGTCTCATATGTGTCCAGCAAGAGTCATACACTAGAGTTTGTGTCCTAGTGTTGGTGTCCGACATGTGCATGGGACTCGCTCACTTTGAAGTTTCCCGTGCTTCATAGGCTATAATTGTAACTGTACCTAGGTGTTTTGGGCTCGAAAGGAACATAATAGGCTATGTGAATACATACTGGATACAGCCCATAAGTTACGACATGAATCCATGTATTCAAACTAATACATATTGGATACACGATTCTTTTCTGCATACCTATACAAGTATACAACCTACTGGGACCACTGAAGTGCAGAGCCACGACCGCAAACATGTAATCTTCTTGCATATTTTTTTTCCCCTTTGGTTTCAACACATTTCAATATATAAGATCACCGAGATCAGGCACTTTGTCTTGAGGCAGATGGTTAGGTGGGTGGGCCGCTTCCCAGCTAGGTGAGTGCTCAGTCGGACTTTTACAACTATAAATTTGATTCTAATAGTATGCTCTAGTATATCCAACTATCCATGTATTGTTTCATTGCTAAAGATAAATCTATTCTATAGCTGTCATCATGTGGTTTCAGATGCACATAGCAAGCGCTTGGTGCATAAGCTCTATGCACATGCGCATGTGGGTTTACAGTGGGGGTTGGTGGTGGGGAGAGGATGGTTGGGGGAGTTGGTGGTTGCTCTATTAAAGATAACAGGGGGAGTGCTTTGTTTGGATGATCAATTCCTTATCAATTCCTTATGAGCAATTCATTCCTTGTTTTGCTTGATCAATTCCTTATGAGCAAGACAGCAAAGCATGTTTTGCTGTCTTCTCTGTGCCTACCAGGATTTTAGAATTAAGAAGCCTTATCCACTTCTCAGAAAGATTGTTATTAAACCTCTGATTCTGGTATTTTTTTACTTGATCCAAATAATGATGTAATACCATTACAATATGTCGTAAAACACAGGTTAAAAAAGCAGGAATTAGCATCGTTGGCTCAATCTGCTGAGGATATCTTCAGGTCAGTGACTGAATCTGCCAAAGGGATATTAGCACCTCAGAAGAATCTGATTTGGAACCAAGAGGAGAGCTGCCATCAAATAAAGTTCACAGAAAAAAGATTGTTATCTCAATTCAGGACAAGGATGGTCAGAAGCAATTCCGCATATACATGGTATTATTTCTTGATTTTATATAGTGCAGACTGCAGAGTTATGTCTTCAAGAATCTTGATTTTCTTCTTTTGTTAAATATTCACTACCCACTAAGAAGCATAGTTTAACTAGATTAAGTCCTCTGTAGGCTATTAACTATTTTCCGGTAAATGATATTGTCAGAATTGTTATGTATGGAATAAAAAACTTACAAGAAGGAACCTTAAGTGGATGCCTGTTTTAAGATCATATTTGGTGAACATATAAGGTCTCAACTCCAGTTACACTAAACTATTGCTGTTGAGCAACATGGGTTTTATCTTTTACACAGCCCGAGGATGGTAGCTTAAAAGTAGTGAAACAATATCTTTTATGAATTATTTTTGAATATTTACCTCATGTGGTTATTGAAGCATCATACATTTACTAAAAGCATAGTCCCAATGGATGTTTTAGGCTATGATTTAGTGACACGGACAAGGGGTGTCAGACAGGGCAATTGTCCTATATATAACATAGGTTCTGGGAATTTCAATTGTGGAAGATTAATGCTAAGTTCATTCCTTTTTAATTACAAAATGCTAAGCTGATGTTTAATGAGTTATTGTTGGCAAGAAATAGTTGTTCTTGTTATTTTGTCACAGTAGCATATTAAATTTGAAATCATGTGACACCAGCCTTTCAATATTATATTTAAGGTGAGTTTGACCATTGTTAGAATGTAAAAATATAAGCCTCAACCCGAATTATCCCATAACACATTCACCCCATCTTCCACATTGGAATGTGATTCCACCTCCACTAACCTGTACTCAAAACTCTTCTTCAAATCATTCCACCTCAAATGACTTGCGTAGACCTCATCGTCTTTTGGGAATATCTTAAAGAAAAGGCTACCCTTTCCTACATTTACAAAACTCAATTTGTGAGATAAGGCGGACATTTCCTTACTCGTAAGCCTTGAACGGTCCACAAGTTAAGGAGATGCCTCACTCAACAAACTGCTTCTCTATACTTCTGTGACCTCGTGAGGAACCAACAACATGACACAAACTTAGAGAGAGGGGTTATGTGGTCGATTTGAGCGTAGGATCAGGGGAATCCGTCGAGTCTATGGAATGCCCAAATTTGACTCAATTCCAGAACTCGACTGACTACTCATATCACAATCCCACTAGATATCCTCCATTTTTGGTGGCCTCACAGCCAACCTCTCCTCCTCGATCCCTTTCATCTCCTTTGCCTAGGGGCCCTCCCACACTTTTCCTTCTCACAAGCATTGAAACCATAACTTTATGTCCATCTGCTCTCATCACACCAAGGTTGGGCCTTATGTGTGGAGTTCTTCGTTTCAGTGACATCTAACTTCTTTGATTTCACTGTCTTGCCGCATTTCTTCTTTGCTGCCAAAGGATCAGAAACCCCAACATTGTAAGCCCAATCAAGTCTCTCTCCATCCTTTTTTTTCTTACAGAAACAATATTGTAAAACTTTCTTTAGATAAAAAACTTATACAAACTCTCCTCACTTCCTCATTCTCACCCCGTTGACCACACCCGAACCCCACACCTGACGTGTTTATCGGAATCATCTAACTACAAGAGAATCTTCATTATCTTCTTTTCGTTGTTAGATACCCTGACCGCTACTTATGGCTCCCCCTGTGTTTTAAGTATATGCTATATGCTAGTAAGATTTACATTAGATTAAAATTACCATGTCTTGTGGTTAGAAAGCTCACTGTGGTTCTCGCTGTCATCCCTCACTTAGTGATACACAGTGACCTTTCAGATTTTTATCACCATTAGTTTTTGGTTACAATGGCAGCCCATCTTAGGTTGCTCATTCCTACTTGGTTGTCTCCCTCATGTCATAACTTTTATTGTTTATGTTTATTTTTTTTATTTCTTGTCATATATCTCATTTTCTTTCTTTCTTTCTTTCTTCTATATCTCATAACCGCTAGCTCTTTATTTTATTATTATTATTATTATTTTTTGTAGGATGACAATTTTGAGAGACTTTTCAAAATGTACGCTGAGAAGGTTAAGCTTCAGGTGGAGCGCTTAGTTTTTTCATTTGACGGGGATAAAGTTAGCCCAGCTGCAACACCTAAAGGCTTGGGCTTGGAAGATGATGATATGATCGAAGTGCACCTCAAATTCAAGTAAAATTCACTATAATCATCCATACTACTGATTTATTTCCTAAAAAAACAGTTAACTGAGTGAGGCGCTTCATGTAATTGTAACAAATGTTAATGTCAGTTGGACATGATTTGGGTGGTGTGATATAATTTGGCAAGGTGAAATGTGGGCTGTTCTTCCAGATAGCTGTAATGAATAATGATCCATCGGCATTTTAAATGTCGTCTCTTGGCAGTTAGGGCAATGGGCTCGGTAGCTGTGGTGTTCAACTTCAATGTCCGAGGTCAGTTTTATGATTGTGTAGTTTTATTTGTCTTTGAACATTTTTTATACTTTTCACATTTATAATGGTTATTACTTTGTAGAAACTGTAGTAATGAATCTTCTTATTGAACTTTGGCAGTTTTAATTTTTATTCATGTATATTGTCTTTGCATCTTATTTTATTTTATTTTGACAGTGGAAGAGACAATTAAAGCCTTGTACAACTGCTTTCAGCCTCTTCTCACGCTCTCTCTGAGTTCTTCGGGCATAAAACTTTATATTTTATTCTAAAACAATTTTTTGTTGTTGAAATCTTTAATTCATTGTTGTGCACAAGACTCTTGGCCTTGTTCCTAGGGGGGGCAAATAGGCCGGGTCGGGTAGGGTCGGGCATGAGTATGGTCGGGTCATATTTGAGTTGACTCCTATGCCCTTTACCTGTACCCAACTCGTAAAATTAAAGGGTCGAAAAATTCATTGTTGTGCACCAGCCCCTTGACCCGTGCCTGACCCACGGGTCACCCTTTGGAAGTGTTCTGGGGCTTGGATTTCTTTTGCGTCAATTTTAAATGTGGAAACATTTAGCAAAATTCATCATTAAAGTTTTTTTTTTGAAAAAAATTATATGTTCACAAGGATTATATAACTTTCAATACTTCACTGAGAGTAGGTGATGCGGACATCCAAAGAGCTTCACTGTTCGAGTTGTTTCAGTCGATTAGAGTCTGTATTTTTTATTTATTTGAGTTGATATTGTTTTTTTTTATTTAGCTTTGTATTTCTTCTTTTTAGTCCCACATCGATTACGTGGAGAAAGTCCTCGACTCTGTAAGCCTATATTAACATGATTCTAATAAAATTGTAATGAAGATTAGGAATAAAAAAAAAATTTGAATTTTCTAATTGAAAATTTAAATATGAGAGAGTGTGAAACTCCTTTTCAAAATAAATTTTTTAGTGTGAAGCCTTATCTTTCATATCTTCCAAATCTTATTCCCTCGTCTCCTCTCTCAATTTCCCCGCACCCTTCCTCTGTGCGTAAGCAATTCACAAACAAAAAAAAATAGTTACAAGTCAAAATATTCACAAAGCCTAAAGACACCAGCAAATCCATTCATTTCTTCTCCCTGTGGACCCCCATGATGACCCACTTCTTTCCCTTTCCCCTTTCTTCTCTATTTTCCTCCCTACAACAGAGAGCACCAAGGAAACCCAAATTCCCATTATAAATCCTCACCCAACAACCATTAAACTACAACTTGTTACAACATCAGAGCCAATAAACCCTCTTCCTTTCCTCTCCCTGTTCTCCTACGCACGGCAACCAACACCCCTAATTCTCCAGCGCCTCCATCCTGCTCTTCTCCAAACAAATCCATCAAGCTCGCAAGCTACCCTCGCATCCATCTCACCACCACGAGCTCCTCCACAAGTGCACCATCATCGTCAACTTCAGCAACCAAGTCCATCACGACATCCACCGCCTGTCCTCCTGGCATCCAAGCGCCGCCAGCAAAGCCGAGGTCCACACGTTGATATCTCCCATCTTCCGTCTCCCTGGCTCCTCTTCTCAATTGATCGTTGCCGCCTTGCTCATGTTGGTTAGCTGCAATTGTTCACAAAGACAACACATCAACAAGTCAACAACAGACCAGATCTATAGTGTCTCAACAATCCTGAAACCATAAACATCAACCACAGATTCAGATAGGATTAGTATCATCAAAGTAAATCAGTAAGGCACCAATATCCCGAGAACGGAGCTTCTCGGCAGGTAATTTCTATTTCAACAATTGGATACTCATTGAGCTACATCGCACATTTATTCTCTAACTTTTATCATGAATTCCTGCTGTCCACTAGATATTGTGAGCTTGTGTGTGACTCTGTTTCATACTCGTTAATCTATTGATTCTGATATTGACATTTGGACTTTGTTCAATTAACTGAATATTGCAATTGATTTCTTGAGACTAGATTTATTCAGGCTATGTTTCCAAATAATTATTAAAATCCATCGGTCACATTGTTAGTTTTATATTTATTTCCTACCAACGATCATATTATTGGGTGAAACGTTGCGAGTTCAAGATTTATCACTGATACACTACACTATAGGGTTCTCGTTTCACATCAGTAGGCTTGGTTGGGATACTTGGAGAAGAAAACAAAAGCAAAAGAGGGGAAAAGAAATAGGAGTTGAGAGTTGAAATGGGTCATAAACGGGTTGACGGATTAACCCGTTACTTGACCTGTTAATTAAATGGGTTGACAAGTCAGATGATAAACAGGTTGTCCCCGAATAGTTCTTACGCTCTTTTGGAACTCAATCTTCAAACGTTTCAAGTTTCAGAAATTTTAGCATACTAAAAATTTGACACATTTGTTTAAAAATTTCCATATCTTCTTGTGATCATTAAATATCCTTGCCTTCTTTGATTGTTGAGGAAGATCATTTAATGCCAGCTTCCTCCGAATATATCACTGTTGAAGCTAATGAATGTGTGAAATAAATGAAAAGTCATAATTTTTATTTTTAATTTGTCTGGTGGAGAAATTTGTGCAAGATATGAATTTTTGAATTCATGTCAACAATTTGAAGAACATTTACGTATACAAATTGATAAGAGATGAGAGGTCTAATTGGTTTATATTACACAGAAGGATTGCTTTTAGATACAGCTCTATTTACTCTCATCATACTGAATCTCTCTCTCTCTCTCTCTCTCTCTCTCTCTCTCTCTCTCTCTCTCTCTCTCTCTCTCTCTCTTAACTTCATGATTTTAGCTAAAATTATTTAAGCAATTACCTTGCTCGACTTGAAGAAAAATAACTTAATCATATTGTGCTAATTAATAAAAATTTCCATTATTTGCAGTGTGCAAGCAACGTTCATTACCGCTAGCAAGGATTAAAAGGATCATGAAAATGGATGAAGAAGTGAAGGTTTGTATGTCATAGTGATACTACACGTGTGCACGGGCATGAATCCGAGTCATCAGAAACGTTTCGTTTATAGTAGTAGCAGTATAAGGAATGAAATTGAGGTTTTTCCAAGAAAACGAACAAATTTGAATTAGTTAATCATTGGGTAGAGAGTGCTTTCAACAGCAACCTTTGTATTATTAGGGAATGAAATTTAGCATGGTTTTATTTTTGAAAACAAAATAGAATATGGTCACCTGTTTCATTAGAGAGAATATAAGGAAAGCTAATACAAGTAGAGGTGTGAAACCCTTCCCAGAAACAAGGGACAAAAAAAAAGAAAACAAAACAAAAACAGAAGTTTTGCATCGTTTCAGGGTGCTGATCATCTTTATGCTGACAATTTACTATACAGATGGTCAGTGGTAACACTCCTGTGTTGTTTGCCAAAGCATGCGAGCTTTTCATTTTGGGACTCGCTTAACGATCTTTTGTGCATGCTGAAGATCAAATGAGGTTGACAATTTGGAGGTGCGACATTGCTAATGCTATGTACAATGCAGACGAGTTTGATTTCCTCCCAGACATTGTTCCTCCAGATGCCAAGGTAAATTTGTGAATTCAAAGTTTTATCTCATTGTACAGATTAATCTACTTGTATCTAATTCTTGAAAAATTGAAATTGGAGTTAACTTTGTGCTGCTTTCATAACTTTTTGTATGATGTAATAATGTTTGACATTATTTTTGTTCTGTAAAGAATATAAAGAGAATATCATGTACTCTTAATTAGTCATCGCTTATTTATAGTGAAAAAAATACACGTTCTAATAAGATTAAAAGAATAAACAATGTCATAAAGAAAAAAAGAATCCTATTTTTACTCTAATACTCCCCCTCAAGCTGGAGCATAGCTATCAATGATGCTCAACTTGTTATACAAAATTGAAAAACTCTTTCTAGATAAGGGTTTAATGAAGATATCTTCAAGTTGATAACTCGATTTGATGAACGAAATGACTATTTGATATGTCATCACTATGTTTGATAAATTGACAGTCGACTTCAATATTCTTCGTTCGCTCATAAAAACATAATTATTGACAATATATATAACTGCTTGATTGTCACAATACATAACCATTGACTTATTGTAGATGATACCCATCTCAGAAAGGAGATACTGAATCCACATTAATTCACGAGTTATATAAGACTTTATGCTCAGCCACAGTACTGAGTCGAGCAACAATATTTTATTTTTTAATCACCGTGTCACCAAATTGTCTCAAATAAAAGTGCAATAACCAATAATAGAATAATGATTAATAGAATCATCAGCATCAAAATATCCCATAATATCCAAATAAGAGAAAATACAATAATACAACACTTTACTTGGAGCTCTTTAAGATACCACAAGAAGCAACAAGTAGCAGTCCAATGAAGCTGATACAGACTCTGCATATATCGACTTAACATATCTACAATAAATCTAATATCAGGTCGAATGACATTTAAATAAATTAGTTTACCAATCAATCGTCTGTAATTTTCAAGATCAGCAAGCGACTCTCTTAGGTTTTGATCAAAACGAATAATTAGGATCCATAGGAGCATGAATATGTTTATATCTTAATATACCTGTTTCTTCCAACAAATCATTGAGGTATTTTCTTTGAGACAGAGAAAGATCTTTCAGAGAGTGATCAACTTCGATTCTTAGAAAATACCTCAAAAGATAAATGTCTTTCATATGAAAATGAGAAATTAAATAAACTTTTAACATAATAATACATTGATGATCATCTCTAGTGAGAACAATATCATCAAAATAAACTGCAAGAATATAGTATTAACAGAAGAATGTCTTGCAAATATAGAGTGATCAGAGGATTTTGTCTCAATCCATAGCGTGCAACAACAATACTGTATTTGTCAAATCATTCTCGTGGAGATTGCTTCAAACTATAAATTGCTTTTTTGAGTTTGCAGACATTGTCTATCTCCTCCTGAACCTCATAACCAGGGACTGATGCATGTATACATCCTCTTGAAGCTTTTTATATGCATGAATGTATTTTAATATCTAACTGATACAAAGGCCATTTTTCAGCAGCGCAACTGATAAAAATAATATGATCAGATTACAGATGAGTTATCAGAGAGAGAGTTTCAAGATAATCAACACTAAATGTTTGTATGTAACCCTTGGTAACAAATCGTGTCTTCAAGCGCTCAGTCTATCTATCAAGGAGAAATTTGACAATGTATATCTATTGACAACTAATAATTTATTTTCCTAGTGGTATAGAAGTTAATTCTCATATTTCATTAGCACGTAAAGCAGTCATCTCTTCCATCCATAGTACTTTTCTATCCAGTATCTAACATAGCATCACTAGTTTTGAAAGAGACACAGAAGACTATTTGGTTACGAAACTAAAGTATGCATGAGATAAATAGCAAAAAAAATAACACTATCTATAGGATGCTGAGTGCAAAAACGAGTACCTATTCGAAGAGTTATGGAAAGCTCAGACACTTCAGTGGAATCAGTTGACTTATGAGGGGGTAAACTGTCAAGATCATTAGTAATTTTCTTGTGTTGATAAATTTAAAGCGGAGACGAGTCTTCTAGTGATACAAAAAGAGTGATATGAGTGGTCAAAAGAGTTACAGCAGAACCTAAAGAGGCTGAAAAGGTGTATTTTTAAAGAAAGTGACATCCATACAAATCATATACTTTTTGCTGACGAGATTCCAACATTGATATTTTTTTATATCTAAGAATATTCTAGAAATACACACCGAATTGCTCGAGGATCTAATTTATCGTATTCTTTTTCAAGATTTTGAACAAAACAGACACCCAAAAACTTTTGAAGATAAATCAAACAGTTGTTTTCGGGATAAAGAACTGAGAATAAGGTTTTGCCATCTAATATAAGCAATAACCCTGTTCATTAAGTGACAAATAGGAAAGACTGTGTCAGCCCAAAAATAGTTGGGAACATGCATATATATCATTAGTGTTCGAGTAACAACAAGTAAATGACAATTTTTTTAGCAACACCATTTTGTTGAGGTACATGAACACACGAAGTTTTATGAATTTTACCATGATAAACGCAATAATATTGAAGAGAATGTTGCACACATTTCAAAGCATTATCAGATTATAAACCTTAAGTGAACAATTAAATTAGTACTAATCTTTTTATAAAATCTTTAAAAATTAGAGAGAATTTCAGAGTGATCTTTCATTTAATAAGCAAGTCATACGAGAATAATCATTAATAAAAGTTACAAAATAAGAAAAATTAGGCATACTTTTAACTCGAATAGGACTTCAAACATCAGTATGAACAACTTCAAATGGAGAACTACATCGATTAATAACCTAGATGAAAAAGAAGTTTTGTGATGTTTATAAAACTGACATGACTCATACTGTAATTTAGAGAGTCTTAAGAGAAGAAAATTATGATTTAATAAATTTTAAAGATGCACGACTTAAACGAGAGTATCATTGAATCGCAGACTCATCACATATCAAAGCAGAAGCTTCCACTTTAGCTTGATCACCGCATTGAAGATAATGTAGATCATCTTTCCCAGTTTAAGATAATACACAATGTTCAATTTGGAGTAAGAATCAAAATAAAGCAAAAAATCATATTTCTCTTATAACAAAGAATCTTACTTCTACTCTAATATGTTCAATTAGTACTTTAGTACATTTTTATTTATTTATTTATTCTAGCTCCTATTGATCATCACTAAGTCTTTGGAAAAGGTGGATATATAGAAATACCTGAAAGGAAAAATGATGTAATATTAGGGTTTTATGAATTAACATACACACACTAACTTATGATATCTGTTTGCTGACAACTACTCTATCATTTCCAGGATGAATTTGCACCGGACTTTGATTTTGAAGCGAACTGGTATCAATGAAATCTAATTTTATTGTTCTCATAACAAATTCCCTTTTGCCTTTAAATTATTATATCTCAAATTCACCAATTTCTTGTTTTAAATATCGGTCGAGTCGGCCGATATATCGTCCGATATCTCTTTTTTTGCATGCTGTCGATACGATATGAGAAAATCGTTCGCCATATCGTTTGCAGCAAAAAACGGTCGATATTTGAAATATCGGCCGATAAATCGCCCGATATGAAATAACTTATTTATTGCACGACTGCGTGCAGATGTACATTGTTTTTTATGTCTTTGGAAGCATATTACATCATTTTTATTCGGTAGATGACATATATGACTCTAAACCAACTTTTAGTTATTAATATTTCATTATATATAGTGTCTGATATGAACGTCCGATATGCTCGCGTATCCCCGATATCTCCCCCGATATCCGATATCCGATATGAAAACCCCCATCCGATACGATCCCGGTATCCGATATTTAGAACCTTGCACCAATTACAGGTATATACATATCAAGTCTTCTTTCTGTGAAAATGTAGTGCTTAATTTTTTGCTCACCAATTAATCAAATTGTTTATTCTATAAATTTCATACTCTCATTCTATATTAACAACACTTATGGCAACAAAGTTTCTTCAACTATTGCTTTTATGACTCACTTTTACATTAGTAAAAAAAAATTCAATAATATATACTTTCCATAGACAAATTTAATTTTCAAAAAAATTTATCTTTTTCTAAATAATTAAGCTTTCTTTATTCTGAATAACAAATTTATATGAAACTATTAAACAAAATGCATATTCTAAAATTAGTATTACAATAAATATCTTAAAATATTGATGCTTTTCTGCAATAGCCTTTTGCTTAGTGACTTAATTATTATGGACGGACACTAGCAAATTGTCTTAATTAAATGATAAATTCAATAAACTACTCTCCACATTGTTTGAAGGTATCAGTGAGGAGAATACTAGAGCCTTAACAGTTTATCATTCCTGATCAAGAGCCAGAAGCAGATGGAAACTGTTGGAATTGAAGAATATAAATGCGAATCTTTGAGTTGAATTATGGCGAGATCCGTTGATCGAATCAATTGGATGATGGTTGGAGTGTGTTCTCCTTCCATTGGGGATGAACGTGGTATATTCACATGTTCAATTCCGACTTCGAATGAATGAGATATTCAAGTCTAAAGATTGCCTAATTCAAAGCCAAAATGGGACTAAACTGTTGGAATGCCAACAGTTGCGACTGTTGGACTGCCAACAGTTGTGACTGTTGGGTGCGTCAGTTGGCAGCCAACAGTTGTGACTGTTGGGTCGAAATGTTGCAACCTTTCGTTGGGTTCAGATCCGTTGGCCCCTCCTGGAGCGCTATAAATAGCGCTCCGGATTCTCAATTGAAAAAACACCAACTAAAACACTAAAATTCAGAATTACTCTCTCTCTCTCTCTGAGTTCTGAACACTTCAAGTTTTTGCGTTCTGAACTGGGAAGTGGAGTTCTGAAGTGACTTTCAAAAGAAAGTGGGAAATCCGTAACTCGGTTTCTGAAGCAACTTCCAAAGGAGATTCTGTAAAATTCGTTCTGAAAGAAGAATCAGAAAATTCAACAGATTCTGTTATAGAATTGTTGTCTGAATCTGGTACTTCTGAAGAAAAATATTCTTCAACCTTCCTTCGTCCTCAACAGTGGGTGCTACTCCAAAGTAAGGCAAATATTCATCCGAAATTTGTCCTTGTACCGCTGCTTCAACGATCCTGTGGAAGGTACTGGTTGACTACGGTTCGACCGTACGGTGATTTGGTAGTGCTATCCAAATACCGTGAAGGAGTGTTGTATCTTGGGAGACCAGCGTCCATTATCCCGTTAGCACCGGTGCGGGGGACGTAATTGTCTTAAGGAGATTCGCTCTAAGCGTACCTCACTCCAAAATACTGTATAAGTGGACTAAGTCTTTTATATAGGGGATATACTTTATAGTATATCGAGACTGATTTAGATTCAGTCTAATTGGTGTTTAACAAAGGAAGGAAATTAAAAGGTGGTTCTTAATTAAGGAACGTTCTATTGAACGGAAAACCTCCCACCTGATATTTGCTGACCTGGCCAATTAGATTGTTGATATCTCAGTGATCTTGATTAGTTGTCAGATTGATTCCTGTTAAGCAGAGTAACCAACAATCTTAAGACAATTACCGTTTCTTACTTCTGTTCTGCTTGAACTTGCAGAAAATGTCTGAGACAAATCATGATAGCTCAAGCAAGGCACCAAACATGCAAGCTTTGATGCCAACTCCACTTCCTAACCCGAAGCCGGAGAAGCCAGGAAAATTTGATGGCACAGAATTCAAGAGGTGGCAACAGAAGATGCTCTTCTACTTGACCACTCTTCATCTGGCCAGATTCCTGCAAGAAGATCCACCAGAGTCTGCAACTGATGCATGGACTCAATGTGACTTCCTTTGTCGAAATTATATTTTAAATGGACTGGATGACTCTCTTTACAATGTCTACAGTCCTATCATAACGGCAAAGAAGTTATGGGCCAGTCTTGACAAGAAGTACAAGACTGAAGATGCTGGTACCAAGAAGTTCGTCGTAGGACGATTTCTGGAGTACAAAATGGTGGACAGCAAGACTGTAATCAGTCAGGTGCAAGAGTTCCAACTTATCTTGCACGAGATAGAAGCCGAAGGTATGATTCTTCCTGAAACTTTTCAGGTGGCTACTATCGTGGAGAAACTCCCACCTGCGTGGAGAGATTTCAAGAACTACCTGAAGCACAAGCGAAAGGAGTTAAAGTTGGAAGATCTCATTGTGAGGCTTCGAATCGAGGAGGACAACAGAAAGTCCGAGAAAAGGAGCAGTAAGAACTCCTACGAAGCAAAAGCCAATGTGATCGAAGACTCAAAGGGGAAAGCGTCTACTTCCAAAGGCTTAAAGCGGAAGAAGACTTCCCAGGGGTACAAAGACAAGGTCCAAGAAGGCAAGAACATGCGCTTCAAGGAAACTTGCTACATCTGCAACAAAGAGGGGCATAAGGCGAATGAATGTCGCAGTCGTCTCAAAAAGAACAAGAAAAGCCACCCACAGGCAAACTTGACCGACCATGAGTCTCCAAGCCTTTCAGTTGTGGTGTCAGAAGTGAATCTGACAACCAACAATAAGGATTGGTGGGTAGACACTGGGGCTACTCGGCACATCTGCTCTGAGAAATTATTATTCTCTGAATATCAAATACTAGAGCAAGATGAGCAACTATTCATGGGAAATTCAGCCGTCTCAAAGGTTGAAGGAAAAGGCAAGGTCATCCTGAAGTGGACATCGGGGAAAGAGCTTACTCTTAACGATGTGCTTCATGTTCCAGACATCCGCAGAATTTGATCTCCGGATCAATACTTAGTAAGAAAGGATTTAGAATGGTGTTTGAATCCGATAAATTTGTACTTACTAAGGGAGGGATGTATGTGGGAAAGGGTTATCTTGTTGATGGACTTTTTAAAGCCAATGTTGCAGTGGTAGATAAAAAGTCTGTGTATTTGTACCCAAAGCTTATAATAAAGGAAAATCTTCTGTTTATTTGCTTGAGTCTCCTAATTTGTGGCATGCTAGATTAGGGCATGTAAATTACAAGTCATTAAAGAACTTGTCTAATCTGGGATATATTCCTAAACTCAACTTGGAAGAAATTCGCAAGTGTGAGATTTGTGTTGAGGCCAAGCTGGCAAAAAAATTCATTTCACTCAATTGATCGAAATACAGAACCTTTAGGGTTAATTCATAGCGATCTGTGTGACTTGAAGTTTATGCCAACTAGAGGCGGTAAAAAGTATTTCATTACTTTTATCGATGACTGTACAAGATACTGTTATGTGTATCTTTTAAACAGTAAGGATGAGGCAATAAATATGTTTATAACATATAAAGCCGAAGTTGAGAATCAACTCAACAAGAAAATCAAGATTCTAAAATCCGATAGAGGTGGAGAATATGAATCAAATGATTTTAGTGAGTTATGTGCTAGTTTTGGTATAATCCATCAAACTACAGCACCATACACTCCTCAGCAGAATGAAATTGCTGAATGGAAGAACAGAACTTTGAAGGAGATGATTAATTCCATGCTCGTTAGTTCTGGAGCTCCGCAGAACTTGTGGGGGGAAGCTCTATTAACTGCAAATTATATTCAAAATAGAGTACCCCACAAGAAACTTGGTCTTATACCTTTCGAGTTATGACATGGAAGGACACCTTCCTACCATTACCTCAAAATGTGGGGGTGCCTTGCAAAGGTGCTGGCACCATTACCTAAAAAGACTAAGTTGGGAGCAAAAACTATGGACTGCATATTCATAGGCTATGCCTTGAATAGTAGTGCCTACAGATTTCTGGTTCATAAATCAGCAATACCAGATATTCATGTAAACATGATTATCGAATCTAGAGATGTTGTGTTCTTTGAAGACATTTTTCCATATAAACGGGAAAAGACTTCTGGGAAAAGAACACATGAGATGGCGTTCAGGGACGAAAGCCCCGAGGTACCGACTGTTAATGCGAAAACTGAACCAAGAAGAAGTCAGAGATCTAGAATCTCAAAATCTTTTGATCCAGATTTCATAGCATACGCTATTGAAAGCGAGCCTCAAACATTTAAAGAGGCTATGTCAATCCCAGAAGCACAAAATGTTATATACAACGGTAAGTCTAGACATATTCGTCGTAGACATAATACCGTGAAGCAGTTGCTCTCAAATGGAATTATCTCTATTGACTTTGTATCGTCAAAGGATAATTTAACGGATCCGCTTACTAAAGGTTTAAGTGGAGAGCGTATAAACTGCGCATCGAGGGGAATGGGTTTAAAAGCCTAACCATACCGAGTCAGCTTAATGGAAACCTCACTTAGCGACTGGAGATCCCACGGACTAAGTTCAAGAGGAAAAACTAGTTATGATTGACTCAGCAAGTAAGCACTTGGGAGTTTGACTCCAATCCATTCCTAAGGTGCACATAAGTGCTTTTCTACAAGTGGATTAAGGATAAGCTTAACGCTTTTAATGATGGCTATATCTTGTTACTAAACAAGTGGAGTAGAGTAGACTACTCTTAATAGGACGATCACCTATGTGAGTATAGAGTTGGGTCGGCTCTTTGGAATTTCTATGGAGGCTGTTATTCCCTAAAGATACTCTCTGAAACCAAGAATGCCCAGGGCCAAAATGGACACAACCGAGAACCAAAGTTGATTATGGAAAGTCACTGTGTGAAGCTTGTTGACTTGGCTTACACTAACGGCTAACAGTTCAAGACTTAGTTCACTGATTAGCCAGTAAGTCCGATAAAGCTTTCACTATGGAAGGTTCAAGACCTAGTTCACCTATCCTTATGCAGTTTCTTTTCTCAAGTACCTTTCACAATAGAGTCAGTTTCTTTGTGTGTCATTTCCTTGAATCTCCATTCATTGTGGGGGATTGTTGGAATTGAAGAATATAAATGCGAATCTTTGAGTTGAATTATGGCGAGATCCGTTGATCGAATCAATTGGATGATGGTTGGAGTGTGTTCTCCTTCCATTGGGGATGAACGTGGTATATTCACATGTTCAATTCTGACTTCGAATGAATGAGATATTCAAGTCTAAAGATTGCCTAATTCAAAGCCAAAATGGGACTAAACTGTTGGAATGCCAACAATTGCGACTGTTGGACTGCCAACAGTTGTGACTGTTGGGTGCGTCAGTTGGGCAGCCAACAGTTGTGACTGTTGGGTCGAAAGGTTGCAACCTTTCGTTGGGTTCAGATCCGTTGGCCCCTCCTGGAGCGCTATAAATAGCGCTCCGGATTCTCAATTGAAAAAACACCAACTACAACACCAAAATTCAGAATTAACTCTCTCTCTCTCTCTCTGAGTTCTGAACACTTCAAGTTTCTGCGTTCTGAACTGGGAAGTGGAGTTCTGAAGTGACTTCCAAAAGGAAAGTGGGAAATCCGTAACTCAGTTTCTGAAGCGACTTCCAAAGTAGATTCTGCAAAATTCGTTCTGAAAAGAATCAGAAAATTCAACAGATTCTGTTATAGAATTGTTGTCTGAATCTGGTACTTCTGAAGAAAAATATTCTTCAACCTTCCTTCGTCCTCAACAGTGGGTGCTACTCCAAAGTAAGGTAAATATTCATCCGAAATTTGTCCTTGTACCGCTGCTTCAACGATCCTGTGGAAGGTACTGGTTGACTACTGTTCGACCGTACGGTGATTTGGTAGTGCTATCCAAATACCGTGAAGGAGTGTTGTATCTTGGGAGACCAGCGTCCATTATCCCGTTAGCACCGGTGCGGGGGACGTAATTGTCTTAAGGAGATTCGCTCTAAGCGTACCTCACTCCAAAATACTGTATAAGTGGACTAAGTCCTTTATATAGGGGATATACTTTACAGTATATCGAGACTGATTTAGATTCAGTCTAATTGGTGTTTAACCAAGGAAGGAAATTGAAAGGTGGTTCTTAAATTAAGGAACGTTCTATTGAACGGAAAACCTCCCACCTGATATTTGCCGACCTGGCCAATTAGATTGTTGATATCTCAGTGATCTTGATTAGTTGTCAGATTGATTCCTGTTAAGCAGAGTAACCAACAGAAACTACATCATAAGTAGGCCTCCTCTACCTTTGGTAATATATACAACCTATATAATGTGCGCTCTTCTTTATGAAAGTTAGTTCTTCAGCATATTTTCATGCTATATATGCAGCATGTAGGAATTGATTTGTCGATCATGCGAATGATATACTTCTCTACATGTAGAAATGTGATTTTATATATGTTTATTTAAACACTTCTTGCAGTGAGGAGAACGTTGTAATCACCCAGAGCCGGAGTTTGACTAGTGCATAAAGCCATGGCATTAGCTAGAGAGAGTTAGTATGTCGAATCTATCTACAGGTTTTAGAAGTATTGCATTTTTTGTGTTTCATGTATAAAGCCAGGCATCTAAGTTTCATTTGTGAGAAGTAATGTTTGTGTTTCAATCTAGAACAGTGTTAATCAGTTAAATATCTGTTCTATTGCAAGTTTTCTTAAATCAAGCATGCAAATTGATCATTATAACGTGATTTGGACTGACGAAGCTGAAAAATTGACATCTAACTGAATTTGTACTTAATTTCTTAAGTTTTGGTCAGAATTAATACTGGGCTTATATTAATTAAGGTGTCAAAGGTGATTCAAAGTTTCCTAAGTTTCATAATTTGAATAAAGAGTCTTGTATTTGGGGTTAATTTGTGCAAGGAGCCTAAGAAGAATTCACTACCGTGGTGTAAGTCACACAATTTTCCCTCAAGAAATCAGCCACATTTAAGTAATATATTTTCTTTTTCTGAAGTAAAATAGAATCACGAACATAAACGTTACCATATATGTGGCTTACCTACTTACTCCAAAAACCACATTTATCCCATTTTGTCAAAATTAAATTATGGGAAGCATCACAGCTTTCATTAAACAGAAAATTTCTAACTACATCTAGTTAATATATTTAGTTTCTTTCCCATGCCAAGAGGAGGTCTACAGTTTGAACACAATTTGATCTTTACCCATTTCGTAAAAAAAAATTAAATTATCCATTCTAAAACTTTTTAAGTATGCAACTTAGGAAATGGCCCAAATTTCAGGTTAATTCAACCTAAAAAGTTTTCATTTCTTTTTTGAGAATAAACATTGACCACAACAAATTGAGACAAAATCATGAAAATGGTCACAGCTTTCACCTGAAAGAGAGAGAGAGAGAGATCACACCTTATGTGCCTGAAACAGTACACAACTGGTCCAACTTCTGACTCATACATGCATGTGACATGAAACCTCCCTACTTTTTCGTTGGTCAATAAGAAAGCCATGAACAGAACAACAAAGAGCTAGTTTTGTAGCATGAAACCCTAGCCACTTTCCTCTTGCCATAATAAAACCTTAAGCATCTCTACATTGTAAACTAGAATGAGACAGAGAGAGGGAGAGGGGAAAGGGAGATGGGCTTCCTGAAATTGTAGGAATGGGTTGATGGGAAAGTAATTAGTCAACTCTAATTAAAGGTGGATTAATTATTGTTTCTTTTTTCCCCCATAATTTTCCTATGCCACCCATTCCAATGATTTCAGGTTGCTTCTCCCCTTCCCTGTCTACCCTGCAGATGTTAATCTCCTCTTATGGTTGCGGTCACAAAAATATTTAGATTTCATGTGGATCGTCTTTTTCTTTGTTTTTTTTTTTGTTTTGTTTTGAGGGGAGCTTTCTTCTTTTCTTGTCTTGTATTCTTGATGGATGTTTTTACTTATTATATCATCCCAGGCTTTCTATCATTTGATATATGCATGTTCAGTGTTTTTGCTCCAAAATTGTTTTATTATCTTTTTCGTTTTCCCCTTTGCGTGCATGAATTCTTTCCATGAAGAAAATAATTGATATACATGTAATTTTTGTTTTCTTTGGTTATTTCCTCTTCTTACTGTCCCAGCTTATGAAACTTATGAAAAATAAATATTTAGTTAGGATGTTGGTGTTTTCCTTCTCCTTTAAAAAAGAAAAAGAATTTCTGTTTTTTAAGAACACGTTTTGTTGGCTTGGCTACTTGTCCTGTTCCAGAGCAACTAATAAAAAATGTGAAATGATTGTTAAGAACTTGGATTCCATGTAACTGAAATTTGACTTAATATGAAACAATTAGTTCATTCAGATTAATTATAAATTTGATAATTTATCACAAATTAATAGCGCTCATCGTAGCATCAGATGCTTTTTCTCCCATTATGCCATTGGTAAAGAAATAGGCTTTAAGTTACATTGCTGCTCTTTTCCTTCAAAACAGAAAATTTTCACATTGATACTCTTTCTCCTCCTTTCTTCTGTTTTTAAATTACAAGTTATCTGAAGCAAACCTATCTAATTACGTGTCTTTTAGATGTTCATCTGTGTGCTCATTTCTTCTTAAATCTTTACTAGTCAAATCTAGTTGTGAGGAGGAAGTTTTTCTTAGTCATCTTCAGACTCGACTGTGGTAGAAGAAATCTGGAAAGCATCTGTAAATATTGGCAATTTTCTTGGAAAAAAACTTGATATTTAGGATATTTCAATGATTAAGGACTTGGAGCCGAATGAGAGTTTGCAATTTTGAAACTTTGATACTTGGAAAGTTTAAAGATAATTTCATCAAAAGTAAATAACAGAGATACCTTGTACACTACGGATACCTGGTACACAATTTGTTTGGTTTAAAACAGAAATGGAAGATTCATCTGCAAACAGTAATTTTCATGTCAAATCTGGAGTTTGGTTGAAGTTGAATTATCAGAAAATCTTTAACTAATTCTTTTCTTGGACAGAAAAGAAAAAGGAAATGAAGAAAAGAAACAGAAAAAATACACTACAGAACTCAGTGATCATACAGGCATTTGAACCAAGGTGGATTAAGATACCAAGTGCACAAACACATGCCAGGACAGTAAATCTGTAAACGCCTCAAAAATCTGTAACCAGACTCAATCCAATACTCATTCTTATGGGGAAAAAAATCATCTTCATAGATTCAACAAGACGGTTATTAAACCACCTCTTATCAGATATGTTCGAGGCTGGGTCATATAACTGCAGAGTTTCGTAGATTCAAGTGTTTTTGTTTTTCATGCATGTGAGAAGTGTTACACTTTCCCAAACTAAAACAGAGCCTTTGTAAGGATTGTAAAGCATATGAGAAAATAAACTGAACTATATAATTTATTAAATTATGAAACTACTAATATTACCAATATGTAAACTTTCTTGATATGATCCACCATAAAACTTTCTGTGAGATATAATCTTCAGATAAAACTGAACTTTAATAGGTTGTAGACCTTTTGTCCCTTGCAAACCTCTCCCTGTACACCTTAGGCCTGACACATAGATCATTTGCTTGTATTCCCATGTGAATTTTTAATCCAAAGCAGTCCCCAATAAACACACTCTCTCTCTCTCTCTCTGTGTGTCGAGCATTTAGGAAAGCAAATCAGCGGTACTCTGGAGCCTGCTGATTTCTTTTGTCAGACTCATATTCCATTGATTTTGGGAGCAGGCTTTGAGCATTGACGCAGATTTTGTGGTCCATCCCGGATCCCGGATCACATGATCTCTAGAGGTTACTTATAAAGATAGCAGCTTCAACTCTCCATGAAGCAAAGAAGAAGAGAGTTAGGAGCCTATGGAGATGGGTTGGCTGGCATAACGTTTTCCTCGAGTACTGAAATGAAGTTTTGTTTGCCACTCACATCCATCTGGATGGTTTATGACATTCTTCCATTTTTTTTTTCTTGATCACCAAGGACAAACACCAACTTGATTGGATGACGAGTAGTGAAGGAACACGAAGAACGGGTTCCTAAGAGCTACAGGAATGAGAACGTTGAGGAAGTCCTGTTTCCATGTTTCTTCTACCGAGACTTCTTAGCTTGGTGAGAAATAGGTGACTGGGTACATCCCGAAGCCTCCCATTCCTATGGTTTTTACGAGCTCCTTCCTCTTCGTGTCACGGCTGCAGTAACTTTGCTTCACTATAGACAAGTTTCAGTGAACTTTAATACTTCGTTAAAAGAACTAGTTCTTACTTTCCTTATATTCTTTAATTGTTCTTCGTTTATTCACAATTTAAATTCGACACCATAAGTTATATGTTTCTCAAAAGAAAGAAGACATAAACATCTTGTTGAGTAATGAATTGGGGAAGAAGAAAGAATACAAATCAAACGCACAATCAAAAACACCAGAATTTTACGTGAAAAACTCAAATCGAAAAAAATCACAGAGCTGCACGCAAATGCACTATATTATCAGAGAGATTACAGGAGAAGAATAGAGAACCTCATAGCTGCTCTATATTTACATTGGCATACAGATACTTCTGCTCTACTTGTTAACCCTAATGATGACACATCTCCTTTTATAGAGAAAACTAGGATTACAACTTATGAAATCACCAAATTGCTCTTGACATGTGTTCCTCCTGTTTCACGGGCTACAGAGTTTCTAAACTGGACCGCTTCACCGTTGTGCATCTCCGAGGTGCTACTTTACACTTTCGCTACGCTCTGCTCCTCCAGAGTGATACAAGCTGCTACTCCAGAGCGACTCTGATCTTGCCCTCAACCTAAAACTCCAAACTCAGCCAACCTCTTTATGTGAGTGCTTTCGCACTCGCTCTAGGATTTGCAGGGGGACTCCTCAAAAAAAATTTGGTCCACAGGCTCTGCCCCCGTGCCCCAGGATGGAGATCCCCACCCCTTTCCAACCCCCATGGCGACCTGACCGTGCAGCTCAATCCGCGTAATGACCTTGCGTAGGGTAATAAATCATCAAGGTAATAATTAGGCTCCATAACTTAATAATCTCTCACTTGGAAACTAATTATTGACACAACGACACTTTTCTCTCTCTCTCTCTCTCTCTTGTATTCCATCAACTCTCAACTCATAGTGAATTTGATGTGACTCAACTCTGAATCCTCAGCCTTGAAAACCCACAAAAGTTGAACAGGTTTTCAGTTTCTCCACCATGATCACATTGCTCAACATATCTGTAAGATTTTGATTTATGTGTATCTTTTCCAGTGACCACACTATTTTCAAAAGTATGCGAATGAAGTGGTACTGCACACAATGTGCTTAGTCTATCATGATAGACTGGATTATTGACAATATCTATAGCACTCTGGCTATCTTGTGCAGTGAGGGCTCACTTGCTTATTGTCAAGCTCATTCAAACAATTATTCAGCCATATCACCTCCTTACAAGTTTTTGTTGCTCAAGCATATTAAGCCTCTGTCGTAGATAAGGTAACTATCTTTTGCAGCCTCGACATCTAGCTTACTGCTCCACTGCACAGCGTGAAGACATAACCAATGGTACTCCTCCGACTATCTACATCACCCGCAAAGTGAAATCAATTTATCCATGTAGATAAACATTTGTGCCTTCATAGCACAAAATCATATCTGAACTTTCTTTCAAATATCTCAAGATTCATTAAATTGCTCTTCAGTGCTCCTGCCTGAGATTGCTCATGTATCTGCTGACAACTCTTACTGTTTGAGCAATGTCTGACCTCGTATAAATCATAGCATATATCAAGCTGCCCATAGTTGATGCATATGACACTTTCGACATGAGAGCCTTCTCATCTTTATTCTTCAATTCTTGTGCCTTCCACAGCTTAAAATGACCTCCCAGTAGGACGTTTACAGGTTTAGTATCCACCATGTTAAACCTCCTCAACATCTTCTCAAAGCACTATGCTTGTGATATCTTCAATAGTTTTTTTCTCTCTGCTGATCCTCATTTCAAGTATCTTCTTCGGCAGACCCAAGTCCTCCGTTGAGAATTCCTTATCAACTGAGCTTTGAGATTCACAATCTCTTTCATGCTTGAACCAGCAACACCATGTCATCTACATACAAAAGTATTATGATGTAGGAAGTCTCAAAATACTAGAAATAGAAATAATGATTAGCTTGCAATCTTGTGTATCCACTATGCTGATGATCTATCACCTATCAAACAATAGAGGAACATCAAGTCGAAGACTAGACAACGGAAGCGGAAGCGTAGAAGATTTACCACTAGTAAGTAATCACCACATAATAAAGGAACACAAAATATAACATGGTTCGGCAATATGCCTACATCCACGGGGAGGAGGGGGAAATTTTTATTGAAGAAAATACAAGAGTTACAATAAGATCTCTCTCACAACTCTCAATAATTGAATTTTAGAATTTCTCTTGAATTCTTGACACATCTTCAAAAGGCCACCCCTGAGGGGTTTATATAGGCACTTAGGATGATCTTAGTCCAACACAAACTCAAATTAACACCTCATTAGAGAAATAAAAAACCCGTATCCAAACTAAAATAGGAGATATATACATATTAGAAAACTGTCAAAAACCTGAATTCTTCTCCAATGAATATGAGACACTTTAAATACTAACAATTTCCGCCTTAATTCATGTTCATTGAGTCCTTCTGTAGAAATTGGCCTCTGCTTCATTCGCCTTCCTTTCTCCCCCTTGTGTGACTTCACATGGCTCCCTCCCAAGAGCTCATTCGCCACTTTACCTTTGGAGAATCTTGATGAAGTTGAGAGATGCTCTGAACTTCTCCACTGGGATGGTCTTTGTCATCATATCTGCTGAATTATTCTTCGTGCTGATGTTTATCAAAGCAATCACCTTTTCATCCATGACCCACTGACGTATCTTGTGAAATCTCCCATCAATGTGCTACGTCCGCTTGTGATACCTGTGATCTTTAGCGATATGAATAGCATTCTGGCTGTCACAATGAACCCGAACCGAATTCTATATGATATTAAACGTATTAACCAATCCTCTCAACCACAAAGCTTCTTTTGACGCCTTAACTGCAGCCATGTACTCGCTTCTGTCATTGAAAGAGCAATTATATCTTGCAATTCTGCCTTTCTACTAATGACGTACTCAGCTACTATGAACACATAGCCCATCGTAAATTTTCGCTGATCAAGATCTCCTACATAATTTGCATCAACATATCCTTGTAGTAACTTGGGCTTCCCAGTTTTCAATCTCTAAAACACTAAGCCTAGTCTCGCAGTCCGTCGCAGATATCATAGCACCCATTTTACTGCTTCTCAATGTTGCTTTTCTAGATTTGACATGAACCGACTTACTATACTAACTGCATAGGCTAAGTCAGGCGTAGTGCAGACCATAGCATACATGAATAATCTCATCGCACTAGTGTTTGACACGGAAAAGGGGCTGGAGTAAAATTTCCTTGAATCAGATGAAAAATTACAGCCGGCTTAATCTTCCGGTTATAAGGGAGGGAGAATATTGAATCTTGAATTCCCCTTTGTTTAGTGCTGGGTTCTACGGGTGACGGTGGAGAGTGAATCTTGTTCTCCGTTGACCAGATGACCGTTCTGGACCGTCGAGGGATCTTCTCCTTGGCAGGTAGAGGGAGTAACTCAGCTCCGTCTACCAAAACTCTAGAAGAGGAGGTAGGCAAAGAGCGGCTAGTACTCAGTAAGCTCGCTGAAGAGTCTTCTCTCTGTCTCTGTTGATGATCTTCTTGCCCAACGATCGTGCGTCTGTCCCTTTGCCCGATAATTGTCGTCGTCGTCCTCCTCCGTTTGTTGATGCGAACAAGGCTATTTATAGGGGTCTCAGGGGGTGAACGTGCCCCCTGAAAACGCTCCACAATGAGGGGCCACTACCCACTACATGCGCGGTGATTGGCCCCGCAATCCGGGTAGTTGCAACCGAGACGCGGGTGTCGAACCAACACGCCTTGGTGCTGAGACGCGGGTGTCAAGCCAACGCGTCATGGTGTTGAGACGCGGGTGTCAAGCCAACGCGTCATGGTGTTGAGACGCGGGTGTCAAGCCAACGCGTCATGGTGTTGAGACGCGGGTGTCGAGCCAACGCGCCTTGTTGCTGAGACGCGGGCTTCGGGCCGACGCGTCTTGATGCTGAGACGCGGGCTTCGGGCCGACGCGCCTTGATGCTGAGACGCGGGCTTCGGGCCGACGCGCCTTGATGCTGAGATGCGGGCTTCGGGCCGACGCGCCTTGATGCTGAGACGCGGGCTTCGGGCCCACGCGTCTAGATGTTGGAACTCTGCTTTCTTAGTGACTTGTCTGTTGGACATTTTTAGACAGCCTACAGAACCCCCTCCAAAGTTTCCGATATTCCGCAGTTAAATGGGACGGATTTCGAAATACTTTGGATTTTAGCCACGTTCGCCTTTATGACTGGACTGTTGATGCTTCGGGTTTGATCTTATCTGGATTTGGTCTTCGTGAGTGTACTGTTGAACTCTTTGAAGCCATCAGAGTTGATCGTGTTGAGTGTCTAGATACACAGTCTAGACCTCCCCGATTGCTTTTAGTCTGTCACAGGTGCGCTTTTGGCCGGGAGCGGTTGGTTGTCTGTTTGCGCCAGTGTACTGTTGAACTGATTCGCAGAAGCTGAACGCAGGTTCCTTTTGAAAAGCAGAGATGAAACTGCTTTAAAGACGCGACTTCCATGGGGTGCGTCTTTTTTGGCGATAAGAACGCGACTGATCTCCCATGAGGTAGACGCGATATTTGGCCAGACTGGAAGGACGCGAATTTCTTAGAGAGACGCGACCTTCTGAATGCATTCATGGAGAGGCTGACGTGGCATGTCCACGAGGAGGTGCGTTCTTTGGGCGCGAATTCTGTGCCATGTCATGATTACGCCGCCAGCTGGCCTAGGGAACCGGCGAAATTTCGCCTTTTGGCGCGCGGATTTCCTGGTTCATTAAATGAACTGCTCCACGTGTCGACTGCTGACTCGTGGCGGGGTTGCGACGCATGATCTTCTCCGTTCAGAAACGATTTTGTTACACGCGTCAAGCGGCGACTCGCTGCAGCGTCTACCGGGCCACACGCCGCGTATCTTCGCGAATCCCTGTGCCTATAAAAGGCAACAGTTGGAGAGATGCATCTTCTTCTCCGAACGCACTCGCTGAGAAAAAGAATTTCCTTCTCTGTTCATCTTCGAACTTGTTCATCTCCTTGCTCGGATTTCTGAACATCAATGGCACCCAAGACTAAGCCAACTGCATCGTCCTCAAAGGCGACCGTCGCCGAGGCCGAGAGGGGCGCTTCCTCCGCGCAAGAGGCTGTTTTCCGAGGTAAAATGCCTCTTCGGCGTGAGTTTCGCCATTAACACAAGTTCATAGAACCCTAAGAACCATTAACACAAAATCGTGTTTGATTCTCGGACGCAGTCCTTGAGATGATAACCGGGGCGCGGGTTTGATGATCCGACGCCAGTGAGCTCTGCACTTCGGATCCTTCACCAAGTCTTGGTTTGCAAAACGTGGATTTGATCCTTGCGTTCTGTGTCTTCAGCCGCCGATTTTGATGAATTTGGCGTCTGAATCCAAGTACTTAGGATTTTCATAAGTCTTGGTTTGCAGAAGCGGATTTGCAGGTCTGGACGCGGATTTAGACAATTCCTGCGTCTAGGATCTCTTCTGCGTTTGGACGCAGATTCGCAGGTCTGGACGTGGATTTAGACAATTCCTGCGTCCAGTATCTCTTCTGCGTCTAGGTTTTGAACACTTAGCATTTTTCCTTGCTTTGGTAAAGTATCTGACTAAGTGTCCTTTTCTTTTGCAGTGCGACATATTCCTGGCTCGCTCGCCAAGATACGCCACTTTGGTCATGTAGGAGGCGCCGACCGGGGCTTGACCTTCGTGCAAAGAATGAGTGTCCCAGTGACTGCTGACCAGTCGCCAGATCGCAGGGAGAGGCTCTCCAATGTTGACAGGAGGACCTTCCGGGCGCTTATGACCGATGCCGCATTCAAAACGGATGATGGCGTCAGGCTGGAGAAGCCTGCCTTCTTCTTCGGGGATCACGTCCATGACGACGGCCGTCGCGTGTCTGAAGGAATTTACAAATGGCTCCGTCAGATAAAGGGCGGAAGATTCTTTCTTCCGGATATGGAGAGGATGTTCCCGATGTCCTACTTCCAGCACATGTCCGTCCCTCGGAAGATGGAATGGGATGTTTCCCAATATGTCCCTGAGATCACGCTCGGTGCCTTGAGCTTCCAGAAGGTATACTGCTATGATAGTCATGACAGGTCGGTTCTCGGCCTGTTCGCGTAAGTCTGAGGTTCCGGTTGTTGCGGTGGCGGAAAGATCCTCTTCCTCTCCCTACTCCAGAAGTGACATCGAGGACACTCCGTTGGATGGCCTGCTGGGGAAGGGATGGTGATGAATGAAGGGTTGCAGGACTTTCTGCTGCCGCTGGACCTCAAGAACACCATTGCTCTTAGCTTAGTCAGTTAGGGCGCTTTCGACTTTTGCGTCATCGCCATGGCGCAATCGGCTCCAATTGTGCACCTGGGATCAGATGCGGTTTCAAGGAGTGAGTACGGCCTCTGAGAGAGAGAGGGACTTCTTTGTACTCCTTAATTGTAACACTCATCTTATTGTATAAGAGAGCGTTTTGTATCACTTTCATATGCTTGGATATATAAATAAAAGTGACACTTTTCTTTTTGCCTCCTTCATTGTCTTAACTTTTTGTCTTCAGTTAGACACGTAGAAGCAAGGAATCTTTTGACCTTATCAAAATTATAGTGGTAATCTTAATAAGTCAAGATTTGTAAGGAAAGATCCTATTTCAGGAGTTTTCATGATACTGTCAGAGGTGTGATATTAACTTGACAGGGATGGGATGATTTTTTGTGGACCTGCCACTTTGTAAAAGAAAGTGACAAGTGGAGTTCGTACCCCCAGGGAAGATGAACTTTTATCAAGGATTTGGGATTAACTTGATTTAAGATCAGCTGGGGAGTTTGACGGAAACATTGTTAACGGTGTAATGTTAACCAACAATGTTTCTAAATGAACTTGATACTCTGTCGGGGAGAGTATCAAATGAGACTAGACTCGCGGAGAATCTAGGAAGGTCTTTACCGTTAGAGGTGTGATATTAACTTAACGGTTTAGAAGTAGTCTTGTCAGAAGTGTAATGTTAACTTGACAAGGACATGAGTTAGAGGTGTGATATTAACTTAACTCATCAGCATCTCAGTTTTATTTGGGAAAACTGAGGAAGTCACTGTCATAGGTGTGATGTTTAACTTAACAGTGAGGATAATGCTAGAGGTGTAATGTTGAACTTGGCATTAGTCGTCTCGACTTTGACAAAGAAGTCGAGGAAAGGTCATGGCCATAGGTGTATTGTTGAACTTAGCGATGACTCGGATGCTAGAAGGGTAGTGTTAACTTGGCATCGTCCATTTCAGCTTCGATACGGAAGTCTGAAGAAAGGTGACTATCAGAGGTGTGATATTAACTTGACAGGCACTCGATGTACTACTTAGAGGTGTAATGTTAACTTAAACAGTAGTTTGTCAGAGGTGTAATGTTAACTTGACAAGAATTGGCTCGTGATAAGAGTAATTTGAGGACCTGTCATTCTATTGATGAGAATTGACAAGTGGAATTTGAAATGCCAGAGGTATAGTGTTAACTTGGCAAATTTGAGAGTTTGTTACTCTATGCAGAGTTAACAAGCAAAGTTTATACTCGACAAAGAGTATTCATTACCAGAGGTATAGTGTTAACGTAGTAATGATTGCATTTTGTGGTCCTACCATTCTATGGATGAGAATTGGTAAGGGATTTTGGAGGAAAGAGTGGACTCAAGTCCACTTAGGATTTTTAGCAAACCCTCAGCTATCAACGGATTTGAGATGCCTTTACCAACTACCGTTTGAGTTGGGCTAGCCATGCTATTCCCCTCAGCATGATGAGTTGTCGAAGACTTATGTTGGGCTTAGAAGCCAACATTTTCCTCTATCCTTAGCCGTCGGAGGCGTCGGATGTTTCTGATCAGAGGTGTATTTTTAACTTGATCAGTGGAAGAATACTGTCTAGGGATAGTATTTCTTCAAGAATTTGCCATTGATTGGCATCATGAGTGTATCGCCATTCGAAGTTATGAGGCGATATGATCCATTTGAGTAGACTGACTCTACCACAAACGGTCCTTCCCATTTGGGTTGGAATTTTCCTTTTGTCTTGTGCGTCATCACCATGGGTCTTCTGACGGCTAAGACAAGATCGCCTTTCTTGAAGGTTCGTACTTTAACTTTCTTGTTGAAGGCTCTGGTGATTCGAGCTTGGTAGAGCTCGATTTGCTGTTGGGCTTGCAGACGCTTGTCGTCTAAAGCCTCTAGTTCCTGGAGTCGCTGTCGATGCTTCTCCTCTGTCGTCATCTCCGCTGTCAAGGTGATTAGACGAGAAAGGTATACGTATTATGAGTATAAAATGTATTTTATGTACCCTTTCTTGTCTCCGCTATAGTATAGGACTATACCGAGTCGAATCTCAGGGAGAGCTCACGATGGAAGCTTTGACGAGTGGTAGTGAAGTTATAAAACGAGAATTCTTCTATGTCTTATAAAAATAATGAATCAAATGAAAAAGAAACTAAAGAAAGGATGGATATGTTCATGGTGGAAAAGTCGGAAAAGAAATCAATAGTGGATTTGGTATTCACAAGAAAAGAAAAGGAAACTTAAAGAAGAAGCATTCCATGACTAGCTTACCTTACTACCTTACCAATACTTACTAAACTCCGTGATAGTGAAGGCTTGCCTCATGTTGTCACTCCATCGGCGTAGGTTTCGTCTCGCGTGTTGATCTAATTACTTTCTCACTTGCATGAAGGGTGGTTTAACCCGTCGGAGAAGAGAAGATCATACAACTTGCAAGATGAACAAAAGCGATCACCCATGAGTTAGTGAAGATGGCAAGGCTAGTGGTTAGCTAGTACATGGAGAAGGAATTAGCTAAAAGCCATTAGAGAAGTAAAATAAAGCATGAAGTAAATTTGCAAGGAATTAAAGAAAGCAATAAAGAAAGCAATTAAAGAAAGCACATAAACTAGAACTAAGCTCAAGTAGAGGAAGGAGAATGGATCAATCCTTGTTGCTTCAAGTGTCACCCTTGATTACACAAGCTCTCTCTCTTACAATCACTCTCTTTTACAATGAATTCTAGGGAAGAAGAAGAGGGATCTAAAGAGCTAAACCTAGAGAAAAACTAAACAAAATTACAACAACTAATGAATTCTCCTCTCTTCTCTATTCCGTTTTTGCTCGCAGGTCATAGGTCCAATATTTATAGGCCCTGAGAGAAGCTTCGAGATCTAGTCTGTTGGCGCAAAATCCGCGATCCAACGGCCTCAAAACCGCCGCAAAAGCGCGGGAAAATCCCGGATTCTGCGGCAAGATCTGGGCCGTTGAGCCCAGATTTTCTGGTACGATTTGGTTGTTAGTTGGTTAGCCACGTGGCCTTCTGGAATCTGGAGTTGTTGCGCGGATCTCTCTGGATCTTGGATTCAAAATTGGGCTTTATCTTAATCTTGGATTTAATCCCTTTAATTATTGCTAATTAAAGTGATTATTGGATTATCTCTCCATTAGAGTGTGTACCTGCAAATATATAGAGAAGATGAGTAAAAATCATATATTTATTACAAAAATGCATGGGAATAATGAGGTAAAATATGCAATATTGGATCACAATCACACCCCCACACTTATTCTTTTGCTCGTCCCGAGCAAAACAAAGAAAAGAAAAGAAAATCCTAACTACCAATTTTATTACACCACTTTCGCAGGTGACGCGATTGCACTGAGCGTGTGCAACAAGCCGTTAAACCTCTAGGTTACCCTAGAGGAGGAGTGTTGTCTCCTGAGGGTTTTCAGCGGATTACACCCACAAAATCCATAAAGAAAGAAAACAAATGTTAATGTTTTGAAAACGCATTTTGAATAAGAGACATGTTTACGAACTATTTTTGCAAAAATATAAGTGATCCTAGGTCATAGGTCCACCTATAATTATTCTTTCTTAAACTTAGTCTCCATGCAAGATCTTGTCTTCAATTAAGGTAAGAATTCAAAATTGGATTGAATACTTTATCTTTCATAAAACCTAGATAATATGCACACCGTGACAGTGAAGATTTCTGGGATTTCAACTCCAACCATCAAGCCATTTATTTATTTATATATATATATATTTTTTTCTGCTTTTTTCTTCCCTTAGTTTAGGCTTTCTAGTTCACCCTTGTAACGAGCCTTTAACCGATGACTCCCAAACCAGTCGGTCTTAGGGCATCAGATGAGAAAACATCCCTCGGGTTTAAGGTCTCGAATAAAAAAGGCCACAAAACTAAAGGGGATTATTTATAATCACCGTTAGGCGTGAATAACCATGCTTCTTGAGGCATAGTTATCCAGCTTAATAAGTGAGATCACCGTTAGGCGTGAGTAACCATGCTTCTTGAGGCATAGTTATCCAGCTTAATAAGTGATGCTTTATTTATATATATATATATTTTTTCTTTTTCTCTTCTTTTTTTTTTATTTATATGGCATTTTTGGTCTTTGTCTCCATCCCAAGAAATGTGTAAGTGTAAAGTGCATATTATCTAAGGCAAAAAATTCAAGATAAAAATATCTCACCAATTTTACTTACTTAGCCTATAATCTCAAACAAGATCTATTATTTCAACTAGGTTTAAGATGTCATAATTAAGGCTTTCTTAATTCCTAAGATACATCTTAATTTTCTTAAAAATAGATCTAAACTTTGTCTCTTATTTCAAAAAGTTTTTATTTTTATATTTTTTTATTTTTATTTTATTTATTAAAAGAAGTGTAAAAGAAATAAAATCTAAAAACTCTAAGTTA
Source organism: Agave tequilana (assembly GCA_038442645.1). Taxonomy (NCBI): domain Eukaryota; kingdom Viridiplantae; phylum Streptophyta; class Magnoliopsida; order Asparagales; family Asparagaceae; genus Agave; species Agave tequilana. The sequence goes on from JAVJIF010006804.1 coordinate 112,824, forward strand.
GTAAACCCTCCCCCACACTTATTTCATGCATTGTCCTCAATGCATCATGATATATATATGCATGAAACAAAAATGAAGAGGGAAGGAAAAATTACCTCAAGGTGGTGGTTCCGGTGGTGGTCGGATTGGTCCACGGAACATGGCCCAATCATCTTTTCTTTGGGTTTTGAGGAACCCACCAAAAATTTCATGAATATGACCCACAAGAATGATGTATGTATGGAAGATTTTTATTATATACATGACCCCATCTAATTTCCAAATTTCTAAAATAATTTCAGAGTCAAATTTATCAACCACTTTGTCCCAGAATGGTATATGACATGATAGAACAGTTGACTTGGACTCTGGAAGGACTGACTCAGGAAGATGAATGAAGTCAAGTAAAGGTTCAGGAGTCGGAGTGAGTTCAGAAATTGGGTCCAAGTCAAGAAAATGAAGCTCGAGTCCACAATCATTCTCCAATGATGGAATGCGACTATCTAAGATTAGTGATTCAAGTTCAGGAGGGTTGGGAATAAAAACTGACTCTAAAATGTTACTCAAATTGGGTAACAAAACAGGAGTCAATAATGAGTCAGGTATTTGAACTAAATCACAAACTTGAGGGTCAAAGTCACATTCCTCATTGAGTTCAATTCCACAAAAATGAGAACTTGCCAATTTGTCAAAGGAATCTTCAAAAGTGTAGAATTGGGCAAGTTCAATATGATCCTCAAAGATGGGTGATTCAACTTCATTATGAATTGGGACATGATCCAATGTCGACTCTGGGAAAAGATTGAAGTCAGGTAAAGATACCGGAGTCATTATTGAATCAGGAAAAAGAAGTGAATCAAGAAGTTGGGGTTCAAGATCACATTCCTCATGAAGTTCAATTCCACAAAAATGTGAACTTGCCAATTTATCAATGGGACTTTCAAAAGTATGGAATTGGTCAAGTTCACTATGATCATCAAAGATTGGTGATTCAATTTCAAAATGGACTGGCACTGGATCCAATACTGACTCGGGAAATGAAGTGAAATCATGTGAAGACACCGGAGTCATAATTGAATCAGGAAGGAAAATTGAATCATCAAGTGGAAGTTCAGGATCATGTTCAAGTTCAATTTCAGGAAAAGGAAAACTTGTCAAAATGTCAATTGGATCTGAAGTTTGGACAAGTTCAGGTTTAGGAGATGAAAAACTTGCCAAAATGTCAATGGGATTTGAATTTTGGACAAGTTCAGTTTTAGGAAATGAAAAACTTGCCAATGTATTAATTGGATCTGAAGTTTGGACAAGTTCAGGTGAGTGTGCTGAAATTGAATCTTGATTCCCAAAACAACATGACTCTTTGGCTCGGACAGAATGGTTAGTGACATTAGAAATAGGATGAGAATGAAGAGTTTGAATCATCAACTCTACGTCACGATTACGAGTATTTTGAGTCTGAGTCAAGAATTCAAGCATCTTTTCACAATTCATTGATTCCTCATTTTATGGAAAAGATGAAGTGTTGTTTTAGAATTGATGATGAAATTGTGAGTCAAAAATGTGTGGTGATGGAAGAATGGACTCACACAGAGATCTTTACTCGTTTCCATGACAAATGGTTGTTCAAAATGAAAAGGTGGAACTGAGTAAGACTCTTGAAAATACTGTGGAATTGGAGGGGCAAAGGTTTCTTGACGTTGTTGCTCAGCCCTCTGAAGATTGGCTTCTAAACTCCTTAGTAACTCAGATTTTTCTTCAATTGATGGTTCAGAAAAAGGAGTATATGAAGCGGAATCGGGAAATGAATACTGTGGACAAGGTGAATATGGTGGACAAGGAGGTTGATAATTAAACTCGGGGGACTGGAATCCCCAATTACTCGGTGAAGAGTTGAAATTATTATGGAAATTATAATTATTAGATGGGGGTATGGGTCATATTGATTCGGATAAGGCCAACCCGGTGTATGTGGTTGTTGCATATTGTAAAACACCGGGTTGGAATTATCCGAATATGGAATCGGTGTGAAATATGGATTATTATTGAAAGAATTGTTGAAGGCCATATCACACAATCACAAACAAAAACAAACAAACAAACCAACAAACAAAAAGAAAAAAAATTCTAACCTAAGTTAGGGTAGACTTAGGACCTAGACGACTCCTAACTGATAGACTGTCCACGGGAGGTTTAGTGTAGACTCTAACCACAAGCTAATCAGCCAGGGAAGGGTAAGGTTGGTGGGAGGTTTTCCGTCCGAAGACGTTCCTTAATTAAGTAACCAGCAACCTTCGGGCTTTCGGCCCTCAACCCCTTTCCTAGATACTGATTTTGCAAGAGTTAAATTCCAACGCTTTTCCCCCTTAGGATAATCTCCTAAATGAGTCCGAGATGTCCCTAGGGCCAACGTCTACTTTTTTTTATTAAATTAGGCTTGGGTTAGTGAGTGCTTGGGAAAATAATTTTCGGGCTAAGGAAAGGGTAATGAACTCCCCCACCTTATCTTATTTTCGGGTTATGCCCTTAGAATTGAATTGTGCAAGTGTACAAGAGATATCACTAAGATTCACTCAAAGCATGAAAATCAAGCAAGAGATGATTCCTAGTCTATATGCAATGCGAAACGTACCTTGCCTCCAGCACTCTTCAACAGTAAAAGTAAAGAATTGAAAAGACACGTGCCTAGAATGCAAGTGTCTAAACAATTTTTAACAATTTCAACCAATTTTTTACTGTTGTTTAATTTAGCAGGTATATGGTGAAGAATACAAGATTTCAGGTATATCAGCAGCTGTGTTTTGCAGAACCAGAGACCCTGCAGAAATTAGGTCAGTAGTGAGCTCCTTATTGCCGCAATTCTGCAGCAAAATCCCAGAAATTGCGGCAATTTGGAGGGATCCTGGTCTCTGCTTTCGAGAGCAGAGGCCCAGGTCCACTTGTATGTCACTGCAATGCAAGATTTGCGGTTTCTTCACCTGTAACCTGCAAACAGAGAAGAAGAATCGTTTAGTACTTCACTTTAACCTAAAAAATACGTTGCTCTCCCCGGCAACGGCGCCATTTTGATTAGACGAGAAAGGTATACGTATTATGAGTATAAAAATGTATTTTATGTACCCTTTCTTGTCTCCGCTATAGTATAGGACTATACCGAGTCGAATCTCAGGGAGAGCTCGCGATGGAAGCTTTGACGAGTGGTAGTGAAGTTATAAAACGAGAATTCTTCTATGTCTTATAAAAATAATGAATCAAATGAAAAAGAAACTAAAGAAAGGATGGATATGTTCATGGTGGAAAAGTCGGAAAAGAAATCAATAGTGGATTTGGTATTCACAAGAAAAGAAAAGGAAACTTAAAGAAGAAGCATTCCATGACTAGCTTACCTTACTACCTTACCAATACTTACTAAACTCCGTGATAGTGAAGGCTTGCCTCATGTTGTCACTCCATCGGCGTAGGTTTCGTCTCGCGTGTTGATCTAATTACTTTCTCACTTGCATGAAGGGTGGTTTAACCCGTCGGAGAAGAGAAGATCATACAACTTGCAAGATGAACAAAAGCGATCACCCATGAGTTAGTGAAGATGGCAAGGCTAGTGGTTAGCTAGTACATGGAGAAGGAATTAGCTAAAAGCCATTAGAGAAGTAAAACAAAGTATGAAGTAAATTTGCAAGGAATTAAAGAAAGCAATAAAGAAAGCAATTAAAGAAAGCACATAAACTAGAACCAAGCTCAAGTAGAGGAAGGAGAATGGATCAATCCTTGTTGCTTCAAGTGTCACCCTTGATTACACAAGCTCTCTCTCTCACAATCACTCTCTTTTACAATGAATTCTAGGGAAGAAGAAGAGGGATCTAAAGAACTAAACCTAGAGAAAAACTAAACAAAATTACAACAACTAATGAATTCTCCTCTCTTCTCCATTCCGTTTTTGCTCGCAGGTCATAGGTCCAATATTTATAGGCCCTGAGAGAAGCTTCGAGATCTAGTCTGTTGGCGCAAAATCCGCGATCCAACGGCCTCAAAACCGCCGCAAAAGCGCGGGAAAATCCCGGATTCTGCGGCAAGATCTGGGCCGTTGAGCCCAGATTTTCTGGTACGATTTGGTTGTTAGTTGGTTAGCCACGTGGCCTTCTGGAATCTGGAGTTGTTGCGCGGATCTCTCTGGATCTTGGATTCAAAATTGGGCTTTATCTTAATCTTGGATTTAATCCCTTTAATTATTGCTAATTAAAGTGATTATTGGATTATCTCTCCATCAGAGTGTGTACCTGCAAATATATAGAGAAGATGAGTAAAAATCATATATTTATTACAAAAATGCATGGGAATAATGAGGTAAAATATGCAATATTGGATCACAATCACAAGGCGACGCGTAGAGATGGAATTTGGATTTCCAGGGGAAGCACGGCTTCACATCCGTACACCAAGGAAAATGGCGTGGCCTTTGTCGGGGTTCGCACTGTTGTGCGATAGGCCCATAAGCATTCGCCTAGCTTGTCGTCCCAATCGCGTTGACTCTTCGAGACGAATTTTTTGAGAAGCTTGCCAATGGTCTTGTTGAAAGCTTCTGCGAGGCCATTGGCGGCAGGGTAGTATGCCGTTGAAGACACACTCTAGATTCTGAACTTAGCGCAGAATCTCTGGAACGCCTGGCTGATGAACTGGGGTCCATTGTCATGGACAATCCGCCGAGGTACACCGAAACGGTAAATAACGTGATGTTTTACGAACTTGATCACGTTGGACGACTTCACCTCCTTCAAAGGAATGGCTTCGGCCCATTTGGAGAAGTAATCGGTTATTGCTAGAATGAACCGATGTCCTTTTGATGATGGAGGGCTGATAGGACCAACCACATTCATCCCCCACATTTCAAATGGCCATGTAGAGGTCGTAGAGTGGAGGTACCCTGGTGCTTGATGGATAAAATCTCCATGTATTTGGCAAGCATGACATCTTTTGGCATAGGCGACGGCGTCGGCAACCATCTTGGGCCAATAGTAACCCAACCTTTGGAGTCGATGTGCCAGTTTTGGGCCAGGTTGATGGGCTCCGCACGTACCGTCGTGAGCCTCTTTCAATACCTCCTGGGCCTCTTTTGGTGAGAGACACCGGAGTAAGATTCCGTCATGTGATCGACGATACAATGTTCGCGTGATCGCATTATAGTAGAATTTAGGGGCTTTCCTTCGAATGGCAGCCGCTTCCTTGGTGTCCTCAGGCAGGATGCCGTACAAGACATAGTCGATGTAGGGGAATCGCCAGTCTTTAAGCTCTGGACCGGCCGACAATTCCAGCACTTCTTTGCCTCGACAATCTCCCTTTGACTCATGATAGTCCTTGAGAGTATTTTTCGGGCAATACAGGTCATGGCTGTAGACGAATATCTTCTCCATTGCTCCAGTTGGAAGAGCTAAGGAGGCTGCCAGGGATACGAGTGCATCGGCGTGCGCATTTTGCCTGCGCGGTACATGGTCGATGTAGAAGTTAGCAAACCCCTCGGCCATGCGGATAGTTGCGTTGTAATAGGGTACTAAGTCCTCATGTCTGACTTCGTACTCCCCGCGAATTTGACTGACGATGAGTTTAGAGTCACCGTATGCTTCGAGATTTTTAACGCCAATCTCATCGGCGAGCTGCATCCCAATCAATAGAGCATTGTATTCCGCCACATTGTTGGAACAAGGCTCCGTTAGTGAGACAGCTCGGGGTATCACATAATTTTGTGGGGAGACAAGTACTACTCTTACCCCCGCCACTACGTGTCCCTTGGGGCTTGTCCTTGATGCACCGTCGAAGAAAAGTTGCCACACTTGACTTTCGAATGATGTCTGAGTCAGGTAGGCTTCGGCCACTTCGTCTGGGAGATCCTCGTAGACTTTGGCTGCCCTCGGATCTGGGTGTTCAGCTAGGAAGTCTGCCACCGCTTGTCCCTTAATGGCTTTCTGCGGCAGAAAGTGCATATCATACTGGGATAGCAACATGGCCCATTTTGCCAGCCGGCCATTTAGTGAAGAAGGCTTTGTCATAAGTAACCTCAAAGGATTGACTTTTGATATGACATTTATAGTCTGGCCTACCAGATAGTGTCGCATTTTCTGAATGGCGAACACTAGTGCCAAACATTCCTTCTCGATCGGGTTTGTACCGATGTTCGGCTCCGATCATTGTTCTACTCAGATAGTAGATTGCCTGTTCTCGTCCTTCTTCATCATTCTGAGCTAGTAGAGCTCCCAAAGAATGGTCCATTGCCCGGACGTACACCAGGAAAGGCTTTCCGGACACCGGGGCTGCCAGGACTGGTGGTTGGGTGAGGTATTGTTTGATTTCCTCAAACGCTTGTTGGCAAGCATCGTCCCAAATGAACGAGACACCCTTCTTCATCAACTTAGCGAAGGGCTGGCATCTTCCGGAGAGGTTCGAGATAAACCGGCGGATGTACGCCAATCGTCCCTGCAATCCTCTGAGTTCTCTGAGATTTCTAGGGGGTTGCATCTCTTGGATAGCGCGAACCTTTTCTGGGTCCAAATGAATTCCGGTGGACGTTACAACAAATCCTAAGAACTTGCCACTAGCCACCCCCAGGAAAGACTTTGTAGGATTCATCTTCAACTGATGAGCCCGCATGATGTCGAAGGCCACCTTCAGATCGGCTATGTGATCTTCTTTAGTGCGGCTTTTTACTGCAATGTCGTCAACATAGCATTCCACCGTTTTCCGCATTTGCTGATGGAAAATAGCATTCATGGCCCTTTGGTATGTTGCCCCTGCATTTTTCAGTCCGAAGGGCATGACGGTGTAGCAATATACTCCTAGAGGTGTCCTGAAGGAGGTATGCTTTTCATCATCAGGATACATCTTGATTTGATTGTATCCTGAGAATCCGTCCATGAAGGACATTCGTTCGAATCCACAAGTATTGTCAATCATGACATCTGTGATTGGCAATGTGAATTCGTCTTTGGGGCAGGCCTCGTTCAGATCGCGGAAGTCGATGCAGATCCGGATCTTCCCGTTCTTCTTGGCGACGGGGACGATGTTGGCTACCCAGTCGGGATGCTGTTCTTCCCTGATGAAGCCAGAATCAATAAGTTTTCTGACTTCTGATTGAATTGCCTCCATTATTTTTGGGCGAAACCGTCGCTGCTGTTGTTTGACAGGCTTTACGTCCGGATTGATGTTGAGGCGGTGCATGGCCACTTGAGGATCAAGTCCTGGCATGTCCTCATAATTCCAGGCGAAGACGTCTATATATTCTTGTACAAGAGATATTAGATCCTTCTTCTCCGATGGTGACAGGCCGTCACTTATGAAGATGGGCTTGGGGTTGGCCTCATCTCCTAGGTTGATCTGAACAACCTTGTCTTCTGTGGGTGGCTCACGCTGTTCAAAGCGGGTATCCCAAAGAGCATTTAAATGTTTGATCCATGGATCTGTATCAGATTGGATCATTTCTTCATTTCCATCTTCCAGGTGGCTTGTCGAAACCATGTTCACTGAAAGTTCCTTGAAGATGTTGCCGACACTGACATCTGACTCCCAAGATGATGTGTCTGAAGAGTAATCGTTGCTCGACGATTCTTGAGAATCAGAGGCTGATGGGACCGGAGTCGATACATAGCCCAACCCCCGGCGCGTCCGATGATAATAATCGGGGCCTTCCCTTTCGGCACAAAGGATCGAAGTAGCGTTCTCTTTCCTTTGCCAAAGTTCAACCCGGGTCTGTTGGTTAGATCATACCCCATGTACTTCATCATTTTGAGCGCTTTCGATTCATAATGGTCGAGCTGAGGGGATTCCTCCTCGCTTTCCGATTCTTCGCGGGGAGTTGGTTCAGTCGTCATTCGTCCAAAAAGGATTGGTTTTTGGCCTTTTCGTCTGGCTGGAACCATGAAAATAGATTCCTGCGCATTACCATTATCCTGGTATGTCCCGAAAGATGATTTTACTGGTACATGCAATGATGTCAAAGCATCCATTGCCGACCAGATGTCATCGTTTACGTCGGTACTAGTATCCGACGGTATTGAATCGGATGCACACGCAGAAAAATACTCAAAGTCTAAATTCTCATTAATATACCAACCGCCTGCATCGTCGGTGGTATTATCAACACCGAGCTTATTAGTGCTCTTTACAAGTGGTTCCAACTTCCACAGGCACTCCTCTTGCTCGGGCTCAGAGTCAGCCTCATTACCAGGGTCTGGCACTTCCGGTTGCGGGGTTTCATCCACCGGATCCTGATATAGGAGGGAGTCCGTGAAATAATTTTCGACCCCCTTAAACGGATACCTTTCGGCAATCAACGTTTGCACCTTCCCACTCGCGTCAATGTATTTCATAACTTGGTGAAGAGTGGAGGGAACGATGGAGTTGCGGTGAATCCATGATCGTCCCAGCAGCAGATTGTAGGAAGTGTCGGCATCGATGACATAGCATGTCACCTCCGACTTGAGGCTCCCAATCTGGCACTTGAGCTTGATCTTCCCCATCGGACGGGTGCCGTTGGCATTGAACCCGTAGATGGTCGTCTGTGTAGGGCTCAGACGGTGAGTAGGGATGCCGAGGTGTTGATAAAGTTGAAAACAAGGTACAAGAAGTCTTTGCACAAGATTTAGGTATTTAAAGAGATGGTTCAATGTTTAGAGTTCACCTTTGGATCTTGTTTACTTCGAATATGTGATTGATTTACCTTGTTCCAATCTTCCGCTATAGCATATAGCTATACCGAGTCGAACCACAAGGAGAGCTAGCGTAGAAGCGTTACGATACTCGTGAGAAAAAGAAAACGAGAATTCTTCTCTTGCTTAAAAGAATGAATAAAACACAAAGAAAGGAATTAAAGAGTGTATGGATATGTTCATGGTGGTAAGTGAAAAGAAATCAAGAAGAGGTTTGTTGTATTCACACTAAAAGAAAAGAAAACTCTAGAAAAGATTGATTGAAATAAAACCATGACTAGCTAACCTTAACTACCTTGCTAAAGACTTACTAAACTCCGTGATAGTGATGCGTGCCTCATGTTGATTCATCGGCATGAATACGTCTTGCTTGTGGTCTAATTACTTTCTCACTTGGATGATGGGGATTCATTCTTGGACTTGTCTTGTAGCCTCCATAGATGGTCATAGGCCTACAAATAGACTTTCACTAATGGAATCAAAAGAGCTACACTCAAGTGATGCAAATGAAGAACATACAACATTCACTAATGGAAGTAGTGAAGTTATACATCAAATAGCATATTGGTGCTTCCATCTCCATGTTCCATCAAGGCACTAGTTCGAAGACTAGGCTCCAAGTGAGGCACACATGAATCATATGGAGAATTACAACAAGATCTTGCCAAGAAATGAAAAGAAACCCATCGGAGAAGAGAAAACCATACAAATTGCAAGATGAAGTAAAGCAATCACCCATGAGTTAGAAGTTAGCAAGGTAGTGGTTAGCTAGTTCATGGAGAAAGAATTAGCTACACACCATTACAAAATAAAAGCTAAACATGAATAAATTGCTAGAAAGTAAACAAAGCAAGTAAGGAAAGAAAACAAACTAGAATCAAGCTCAAGTAGAGTAGATGAGAATGGATCAATCCTTGTATAGCTCCAAGTTGTCACTCCTTGTTGATACAAGCTCTCTCTCTCATACAACTCTCTCTTGCAATGAAATCTAGGGAGAAGAAGATCATAGAGAGCTAAAAACCCTAAACAAAAACTATCAAAATATAAAACTATGAACTAAACTCTCTCTCTTCTCTGATCAGTTTCAGCTCGTAGGTCCAAGGTCACATATTTATAGCCCAAGATGAAGGATCCAGAAGCAAGTTTGTTGGCGCAAAATCCGAGGCCAAATCTCCCTGTAACTGCCGCCAGATCTGGAGAATCTTGCAAGTTGGCGGCAAAATCTGGGCCGTTGAGCCCAGATTTTCTGGTAGGATTTGTTTGTTAGGAGGTTAGCCACGTGGTATATCTGGAATCTTCGTTTGTTGCGCGGATCTTTCTGGATCTGGATTTGAATTTGGCTTTATCTTTAATCTTGGATTAATCACTTAATTAGTGTTAATTAAGTGATTATTTGGATATCTCTCCATTAAGTGTGTACCTGCAAATATGTAGAGAAGAGGAGTAAAAATCACATATTTATTTGTAATATGTATGGGAGTTATGATGTAAAATATGCACTTTTGTGTATTAATCACACCCCCACACTTATTCTTTTGCTCGTCCCGAGCAAAACAAAGAAAGAAAATCTAAACTACCAATTTTATTACACCACTTTCGCAGGTGACGCGATTGCACTGAGCGTGTGCAACAAGCCGTTAAACCTCTAGGTTACCCTAGAGGAGGAGTGTTGTCTCCTGAGGTTTTCAGCGGATTACACCCACAAAATCCATAAAGAAAGAAAACAAATGTTAGTATTTTGAAAATGCATTTTGAATAAGAGACAAGTTTACGAACTATTTTTGCAAAAATATAAGTGATCCTAGGTCATAAGTCCACCTATAATCATTCTTCCTTAAACTTAGTATCTATGCAAGATCTTGTTTTTAATTAAGGTAAGAATTCAAAATTGGATTGAATATTTTATCTTTCATAAAACCTAGATAATATGCACACCGTGTAAGTGAAGGTTTCTTGGGATTTCAACTCCAACCATAAAGCCATTTATTCATATATATTTATTTTTTTATTTTTCTTTTTTCTTCCCTTAGTTTAGGCTTTCTAGTTCACCCTTGTAACGAGCCTTTAACCGATGACTCCCAAACTAGAAGGTCTTAGGGCACCAAATGAGAAAACATCCCTCGGGTTTAAGGTCTCGAGTGAAAAAGGCCACAAAACTAAAGGGGATTATTTATAATCACCGTTAGGCGTGAATAATCATGCTTCTTGAGGCACAATTATCCAGCTTAATAAGTGAGATCACCGTTAGGCGTGAGTAACCATGCTTCTTGAGGCATAGTTATCCAGCTTAATAAGTGATCTTTTATTTATATATTTTTTTCTTTTTCTTTTTTTTTTTTTATATTTATATGGCATTTTTGGTCTTTGTCTCCATCCCAAGAAATGTGTAAGTGTAAAGTGCATATTATCTAAGGCAAAAAATTCAAGATAAAAATATCTCACCAATTTTACTTACTTAGCCTATAATCTCAAACAAGATCTATTACTTCAACTAGATTTAAGATGTCATAATTAAGGCTTTCTTAATCTCTAAGATACATCTTAATTTTCTTAAAAATAGAACAAAACATTATCTCTTATTTCAAAAAGTTTTTATTTTATTATTTTTTTATTTTTATTTATTAAAAGAGGTGTAAAATAAAGAAAATCTAAAAACTCTAAAAGAAGTGTAAAAGAAAGAAATTCTAAAAACTCTAAGTTAGTAAACCCTCCCCCACACTTATTTCATGCATTGTCCTCAATGCATTATGATATATGTATGCATGAAACAAATGGAAGGGGAAGGAATTATTTACAAGGAATATACAAGTGTAACTCTCACCTGGGCTTTTGGTCGCTTCCCTCTGGCCCGTTTCCCATCGTTCCAATGTGTTCTCTTTCTTGAGCTCCATTGGGAAACGGTCTGAATTATTCTAACCCTAGGTGTTTCCAGTTTCAATTGGTTGTTATTTTCATTCATACTCATTCCACCACATCGTTCACAAACAAAGTCCTTATCACCACTCTCACTCAGAATCTCATCACTTCCAATGTTAAGAAATTTTAGCTCTTCTCCATATAATTCTTCAAAACTCAAATCAACATCCGGAAGTGGACAATCAGCTAACTTACCCCGAGTTGACTCATCTAAACACATGATCTCATCAGCAAACAAGTCTTCAAAGGATATATCAATCGGAGGTACAGATACAGTCAGATTTGGTTCATTGAAAGTGAAAATATCCAAATCAACTTTCCCCGTTTGAAAGGGTACTCGGATAAGAGAATCACAAGATTGTGACTCATCTTTTGGATCTTCACTTTCCTCCTCACAATTGTTATTAATGAAGCTAACCTCAAATGTTTGATCTTTTGTTTTGTGAGGCTGTGTGTGGAAGACATTGTGTTCATGTGTCATGTTACCAAAAGTCAACCTCATTGATCCATTCCGGCAATTAATGATTGCATTTGCAGTAGCCAGGAATGGTCGTCCCAGAATGACAGGAATTTGTGCCCTTTGATTGGAATTTGACACTGGTTTGTTTCAAGGACAACAAAGTCAACAGGATAAAAGAATTCTCCAACTTTGACAAGGACATCTTGAATTACCCCCTTGGGTTTAGTAACAGAGCGGTCAGCCAATTGGATGGTCATTTGGGTCGGGAGGAGATCACCTAACCCCAATTGTTGGTACACAGAGAAAGGTAGGAGATTAATGCTGGCCCCCAAATCAAGAAGTGCCCTATTTATTGTAGTCTGCCCTATGATGCATGAAATGGTGGGGCTCCCTGGGTCTTTGTACTTAACAGGAATTGGACCAGTGAGCAACTCATTAATGGATGATGCAAGGAAGACTTTTTTAGGGACTTGGGTCTTCCTCTTCTTGGTGCACATTTCCTTCAAAAATTTGGCATATGATGGCACTTGTTGAATGGCATCAAGAAGAGGGACATTGATTTGGACCTTATTGAATGTTTCTTTTATTTTCTCCATGTGAGCATTTGACTTGTTATTTAGAAGCCTATTTGGATATGGTACTCTAGGCTTATAAGGTTGCTCATCTACCTTTTCTTTCCCCTTGGCTTTGGAAGTGGATGGCTCTGTACTAGAGGATGGGTTGTCAGAAGTTGGTTGCATTGGGATTTGAGGTGTTGGCTTTGGTACTGGATGAGATTGTGGACTAGAAACCTTATTGTCTACTTGTTTACCAGATCTCAGGGTATGAATGGCATGACATTGACTGGGTCCTGAATCTTCCACTTTATTCAAAGAGAAGTGGTGTTTGGGATTTGGCAATGGCTGGTTTGGGAAAAAATTTCTTTGATTCTCAGCCAATTGCCCAATTTGGACCTTCATTTCATTCAACTCCTGCTGCTGGTTCTTTGTTAAGGTTTCTATCATTTGTTTCAACTCAGATATTTCGGAATTATTTTGGGGTGGATGTTGAGGATATGGAGATTGGAACTGTGATTGGTAATATGGTGGTGGGTCCTGATATGACTGATATGACTGTGGTGGACTTTGAGATGGATGAACATACAGTGAATTCTGATCGAAACTGGATGGATGAAACTGAGCATTGTACAGATGTGGAAGTGGTGGCATATGATGCTCAGGACCAGACTGACTCCATGGAAAATTTGGATGGTTCTGCCATCCTGAATTGTAAGTGTTGGAGTATGGATGATGATTGGGTCTGGTCAATACTGCATTCATGTTCTCCTGATATGAGTGGAGCTGAGATAATGGACACTCCTCCAAGACATGGCTAAGGTCATGACAGTTGGTGCAACCCGGTTTAATCAGAGGCAATGGGTTGACCTGGTTGACCACAGAATTCCCTTTTGACTCAAGCAGTTCTATCCTCTTTATTAATTGTGTGATCTTGGTTTCTGCAGCTAGAGAGGATTCTTTGGAGTGTGTATCAGTTCTGGAAGTGGTGGAAGTGGATTTGTCAGGACAAGACTCCCACTGAATGGTTTTTTTCAGCTAGGGTTTCAAAGAGATCCCACCCCTGATGTTCATCTTTCTTCAAAAATTCCCCCTGGCACATAGATTCTAAAAGGGTTTTCGTTTGGTAATCTAATCCATCATAGATAATCTGGCATAGACGCCATTTCTCTATGCCGTGATGGGGACACAGGGCAAGAAGGTCTTTGAAACGCTCAAGATATTTCCAGAAAGGCTCATTTGGTTCCTGCTTGAATTGCATTATGTTCTTTCTCATGAGGGCTGTTTTGTGGATAGGATAGAATTTCTTAAGAAAGACTTTAACAAAATCCTCCCATAAAGATATGGAACTGACAGGAAGATTATAAAGCCATTTCTTAGCTAAATCCTTAAGTGCAAACGGTATGAACCGTAACCTAACAGCATCCTCAGACAGTTGGGAAATTCTCATCATTTGGCATACCTCTTCAAACTCACGAATAAAGAGGTACGCGTCCTCAGACTCTAGACCATGGAAATGGGGAAGTGTACTAATGAATTGTGGTTTCAGCTCAAAATTGTTTCCATTAGGCTCGGGGAGAAGAATGCATGAAGGAATGGAGGTGCGAATCGGATAAAATCGATCCTGAAGTGAGACGTTGTTCTTCATTGGATGAAGTGGTTGTGTAAGTGCAAGTGTAGAATTAGGATTACAAAACCACTATCGTATATACAATCACAAACAACGTGCACCGATCACACCAGCGAAAAAGAAAAATAACAAACAACAAAAGAAAAAATCAATCCAAGCTTGTCTAGAGTTTCTGGTCCTAGATGACTCCTAAATAGACTGTCCACAGGAGGTTTGGTGTAGACTCTGACTATAAGCAAATCAGCCAGGGAAGGGTAAGGTTGGTGGGAGGTTTTCCGTCCGGAGACGTTCCTTAATTAAGTAACCAGCAACCTTCGGGCTTTCGGCCCTCAACCCCTTTCCTAGACACTGATTTTACAGAAGTCAATTTCCAACACTTTTCCCCCTTAGGAAAATCTCCTAAGTGAGTCCGGATGTCCCTAGGGCCAACGTCTATCAAATTTTATTTACAAGCTTGGGATTGTGAGTGCTGGGATAGTGGTTTGCGGGCTAAGGAAAGGGTAATGACCTCCCCACCTTATCTTATTTACAGGTATTGCCCTTAAAATTGAATTGTGCAAGTGTACGATATAGAAACAAACAAGGTTCACTCCAAGTAAGATAAATCAAACAAAGAGTGAGTCCTAGTCTATATGCAATGAATTACGTACCTTGTCCCCCGCACTCTTCAACAGTAAATGTAAAGTAATTGAAAGACACGTGCCTAAAATGCAAGATGTCTAACAATTTTTATCAATTAACACCAAATTTTTTTACTGTTGATTAGCAAATATCAGGTGAAGAATACAAAATTTCAGATATATCAGCAGAAGTAATTTGCAAAGCAGCAATCCCTGCAGAAAAATTGTTAGAAGTTAACTCCTCTTTGCCGCGTTCCCACGGCAAAATGCCGCGGCTACGCGGCAATTTGGAGGGATCCTGGGCTCTGCTTTCTTGAGCAGAGGCCCAGGTCCACTTATATGTTTCTTCTGTGCAAGATATTCTGTATCTTCAACCTGTACCTGCAACAGAGAAGAAATATCGTTTAGTTTCTCACTTTTAAAAATACCGTTGCTCTCCCCGGCAACGGCGCCAAAAATTGATAAAGTTGAAAACAAGGTACAAGAAGTCTTTGCACAAGATTTAGGTATTTAAAGAGATGGTTCAATGTTTAGAGTTCACCTTTGGATCTTGTTTACTTCGAATATGTGATTGATTTACCTTGTTCCAATCTTCCGCTATAGCATATAGCTATACCGAGTCGAACCACAAGGAGAGCTAGCGTAGAAGCGTTACGATACTCGTGAGAAAAAGAAAACGAGAATTCTTCTCTTGCTTAAAAGAATGAATAAAACACAAAGAAAGGAATTAAAGAGTGTATGGATATGTTCATGGTGGTAAGTGAAAAGAAATCAAGAAGAGGTTTGTTGTATTCACACTAAAAGAAAAGAAAACTCTAGAAAAGATTGATTGAAATAAAACCATGACTAGCTAACCTTAACTACCTTGCTAAAGACTTACTAAACTCCGTGATAGTGATGCGTGCCTCATGTTGATTCATCGGCATGAATACGTCTTGCTTGTGGTCTAATTACTTTCTCACTTGGATGATGGGGATTCATTCTTGGACTTGTCTTGTAGCCTCCATAGATGGTCATAGGCCTACAAATAGACTTTCACTAATGGAATCAAAAGAGCTACACTCAAGTGATGCAAATGAAGAACATACAACATTCACTAATGGAAGTAGTGAAGTTATACATCAAATAGCATATTGGTGCTTCCATCTCCATGTTCCATCAAGGCACTAGTTCGAAGACTAGGCTCCAAGTGAGGCACACATGAATCATATGGAGAATTACAACAAGATCTTGCCAAGAAATGAAAAGAAACCCATCGGAGAAGAGAAAACCATACAAATTGCAAGATGAAGTAAAGCAATCACCCATGAGTTAGAAGTTAGCAAGGTAGTGGTTAGCTAGTTCATGGAGAAAGAATTAGCTACACACCATTACAAAATAAAAGCTAAACATGAATAAATTGCTAGAAAGTAAACAAAGCAAGTAAGGAAAGAAAACAAACTAGAATCAAGCTCAAGTAGAGTAGATGAGAATGGATCAATCCTTGTATAGCTCCAAGTTGTCACTCCTTGTTGATACAAGCTCTCTCTCTCATACAACTCTCTCTTGCAATGAAATCTAGGGAGAAGAAGATCATAGAGAGCTAAAAACCCTAAACAAAAACTATCAAAATACAAAACTATGAACTAAACTCTCTCTCTTCTCTGATCAGTTTCAGCTCGTAGGTCCAAGGTCACATATTTATAGCCCAAGATGAAGGATCCAGAAGCAAGTTTGTTGGCGCAAAATCCGAGGCCAAATCTCCCTGTAACTGCCGCCAGATCTGGAGAATCTTGCAAGTTGGCGGCAAAATCTGGGCCGTTGAGCCCAGATTTTCTGGTAGGATTTGTTTGTTAGGAGGTTAGCCACGTGGTATATCTGGAATCTTCGTTTGTTGCGCGGATCTTTCTGGATCTGGATTTGAATTTGGCTTTATCTTTAATCTTGGATTAATCACTTAATTAGTGTTAATTAAGTGATTATTTGGATATCTCTCCATTAAGTGTGTACCTGCAAATATGTAGAGAAGAGGAGTAAAAATCACATATTTATTTGTAATATGTATGGGAGTTATGATGTAAAATATGCACTTTTGTGTATTAATCAGTTGCATGACTCGGCGAGGCATGATGCTCAATGCAGACCCTGGATCTACCTGAATGCGGTTCACCTCAGATGATCCGATATAACCTGTGAAGTACAGGGGTCGATCATGCTTCCCTTTGACCTGCATATCATCTGCCGTGAAGGTAATGCAGGGAGCATTCTGGGAGGTGTGGAGACAATTCTCTACATCTTCCTTTTTTGGCACCTGGGTCATAAAGACCTCAGCGTTTGCCAGCGCTTCTTGTAGAGCCTCCCTGGTCGACTTTGATAGTCTTAGAAGCTCATACAGGGTGATCCGCGCCGGGATGTTGGCCAATTGAGCCAGGACATCAAAGCGGTAAGGCGTTGTGGATCCTTCCGCCATACCCTTTTGAAGAGCTCGAGAGAATCGAGTCTCTTTTTGTTTCTCCACTGGTGGCTTCGTGGAGGGCCTAGTTGGCTCTGCGGCCGGTTGTGGAGAGTTTGCCGCCACTTCGCCGTACTGCTTCAAGTACGCCTGTCCTGAACGAGTCCCCGTCATTGGTTGGTTGGGCTCTGCGGCCAAGACTATTGTTTCCTCTTCTGAATCAGTCAGTGAGGGAACATCATCCTCTGCTTCTCGAGAGGAAGCACATACCACATGGCAGGACGAAGCTTTTGCCTTGCCTTTGGACTTCCTGTTGGTTACAGTAGTCCACTGCTGGCTGTCTACTAGGTTAGGGTGGACCCACATGATTTTCCCTTGAGACGTAGGGACGGGTACTAAGCCCTTCTCCTGCTGCTGGTGAGGGTCTGTGTTGACCACTCTTAATTCTCCCCTTGGAATAGGAGTTACCCCCGCAGGCGCTGGAGGTTGTCTCCCGAACTGGAGAACCGACATCACATTGGCCGTCACCTTCTTCTGCTCTGGTCGGAGTTTTAACACCTCCGCGTCAATCAGAGCCTGAAGAATGTCCTTGAAGACGTAGCAGCTTTTGGTAGGATGTCCCAACATTCTGTGGTACATACAGTAGTTGGGATTGTCGGTCTTGCCGACTTCCTCTGGGCGTCTAACTTCAGGGAGTTTCAGCCGATTGCTCTTGTTGAGTAGCTTGAAGAGCGAATCGACATGTTCCTCCTTGAAGGAATACTGCTTGTTGGGGCGTGGCTGGCTTGAAGAGCCACTTGCCCTGCCTGTTTGAGGTTTGGCAGGGGATTTGGTCTCCGTCGCCAAGTTATCCTTCCGCTTTATTTGGAGGGATGTGTCTGGTGCCGGTGCACGCCTTGTCGACCTTTCCGGCCGCAGCTTGCCTTCCTCTGCCCTGACACGGGCAACAATCTCCTCAGCCTGTTCACCTTGTTGGACTAACTGCTTCCAGGTGCGGCTTTCAGCAACTCCTATTTGAGCAAGGAGTGAGGTTTGGAGATTGTGGCGGCATGTTTCCACCAGGGTGGCCTGGGTCATACCGCTTGGGCACCGGAGTGCCGTGTTCCGAAATCTTTCCACGAAAGATTTGACGGACTCCCCTCTCCGCTGTTTGGTAGCTAAAAGGGTGGGCATCGTGACTTCGGAGTCATCTTCGAAGAAGCGTGTTAAGAACAGCTTCTCCAGATCCCCCCAGTTCTTGATAGAACCCTCCGGGAGCTTCATAAACCACTCAAAAGCCAACCCTTTCAGGGTGCCGATGAACAGTCGCGCCAGGATGGCGTCATTATCTACTACATTCCCGGTCTGGGATTTGAAGTAGTAGATGTGCTGGTTGGGGGACCCCTTCCCGTCAAATGCTTGGAGGGTTGGAGCCTTGAACTTAGGAGGGTACGAGACTGAATCCCACTCAGCCGGATAGGGCCAGACCACTCCCGCTTCTTGGAGGCCTTTGCGGTTGGTAAGGGCCTCAAGGCGCTGCTCCAGTTGACTCATTCTTTTAGTATGAGCCTTCTCTGGGTCGTGCGATGAAGATTTGGACGAATTCGAAGTAGATCGTCGCGCCTCCTCAGAAGGTTCGAAAGATGAGCTTTCTCCCTTTCTCCCTTTGCCCTTTGACTTTCGAGGAGGAGATCTCCTCTTGTCTTCCAGCGGTTGTGTAATCGCCTGCTTGAGGGAGTCAATCGACGCTTGCTGAGAAATAATCATGTCCATTTGTGCTTTCTGGACCTGCTCTATACGTCTTGCCGTCTCCTCAGGAGTGCCTGTCATGTAGGCAGAGGTCTCCTTCTCAACGGACGAGTTTGAAGCCCCTGATTCTACTACAGCGGAGTGGGAATCGTTCACTTTAACGCCGTGGGCTAAGGCGTTGTAGTCAATTGGGGGAATGGCCCCCGTCCGGGTACGAGTGTGTCGATACACTCCTTCCGGTTCAGAGTCAGATTCAGAGTCATCTGAGCCGACTGCAATTTGTTTTCCCTTGCTCCTGCTAGTCATATTTGCAGTGAGCTCCGGGTACTCAATGTCAGAGAAGGTTCTCCTTCTGTGGGAGCGTCTTCTTTTAGCTGACGGAGGAATCAGGGTCAGCTGTCTGACCAAAGACTGCTGGTATACGCCTGATCCGCAACGGCATTCCGAGAGCATGGAGATAAGCCGTTGACAGCAGCACGACGAAGTGTCCTGATGGGCACTTCTTTTCTTCGTCAAGTAATCCCTCAAATCCATAGGAGGGGGATTAAAGAGACTAGCCTCGCAACGTCGAAGACGGGAGGCATCCCTGTGCTGTGCAGTCTGGACGCAGACTTCAGAGACGCGGTTTCTGCGTCTCGGCTGTGGAACACGCGTCTGGCGTCTCTGTTGAGATGAGACGCGATTATCGTGTTGTTGCCTGGTGCGTCTGGGTAGAGACGCGTGAGAGAGAGTGGGCTGTAGGGCGCCTCGTCTCTAGGCGCGTGCTTCTTGCGTTTGACGAGACGCAGAAGCCTCATTCTGGCGTTTGGTAAGTTGGTCCTCAGAGGACTCAACTTGAGGAGTTGCGCGCTTGGGCCGCCAAACACGGATTTCACGTACTGGACGCGACGCGGGCAAGGTGCGAGACTGTACGTCGCGTTCAGCTTCAGTTGGAAAACCAACGGTTTCGACTTGCAGCTGACGCGCACGTCTCCTCTGTCGACGCTCAGCGTTTCGATTGCGTCGAGGAGGTGGAGAGAAACCAACAACATCCTGATGTTGGGCACCAGGAAGTTTGACCACGCGGGTCTCCTGAGAGACGCTGACGCGGGTCTTCTGTGCGACGGAGTTGGTCGCAACAGCAACTGTGCTTGGGATCACGCGGGCCTGCTGAGAGGCGTGGACGCGTGAACTTTGCTGGGCACAGTGGGCAGCAGAGGAGCTCGAGAAAGCCACCGATCGGGCTTCGAGGCCATTCCCTGTCGAGACCCGGCGGCAGACGCGGGTCTTTGGGCTCTTGGAGCCAGAAGAGAGGAACTCTTCGTACTTCGCCTGGTCGAACTCGACAACGAGCGATTCGACAATCTTTCCCTCGTGGTATCTTGCGCCACAACATGTTCGTCGGTAACAAACAGATTCCCCAGCGGAGTCGCCATCTCTTGTTTGACACGGAAAAGGGGCTGGAGTAAAATTTCCTTGAATCAGATGAAAAATTACAGCCGGCTTAATCTTCCGGTTACAAGGGAGGGAGAATATTGAATCTTGAATTCCCCCTTTGTTTAGTGCTGGGTTCTTCGGGTGGCGGTGGAGAGTGAATCTTGTTCTCCGTTGACCAGATGACCGTTCTGGACCGTCGAGGGATCTTCTCCTTGGCAGGTAGAGGGAGTAACTCAGCTCCGTCTACCAAAACTCTAGAAGAGGAGGTAGGCAAAGAGCGGCTAGTACTCAGTAAGCTCGCTGAAGAGTCTTCTCTCTCTCTCTGTTGATGATCTTCTTGCCCAACGATCGTGCGTCTGTCCCTTTGCCCGATAATTGTCGTCGTCGTCCTCCTCCGTTTGTTGATGCGAACAAGGCTATTTATAGGGGTCTCAGGGGGTGAACGTGCCCCCTGAAAACGCTCCACAATGAGGGGCCACTACCCACTACATGCGCGGTGATTGGCCCCGCAATCCGGTAGTTGCAACCGAGACGCGGGTGTCGAACCAACGCGCCTTGGTGCTGAGACGCGGGTGTCAAGCCAACGCGTCATGGTGTTGAGACGCAGGTGTCAAGCCAACGCGTCATGGTGTTGAGACGCGGGTGTCAAGCCAACGCGTCATGGTGTTGAGACGCGGGTGTCGAGCCAACGCGCCTTGTTGCTGAGACGCGGGCTTCGGGCCGACGCGCCTTGATGCTGAGACGCGGGCTTCGGGCCGACGCGCCTTGATGCTGAGACGCGGGCTTCGGGCCGACGCGCCTTGATGCTGAGACGCGGGCTTCGGGCCGACGCGCCTTGATGTTGGAACTCTGCTTTCTTAGTGGCTTGTCTGTTGGACATTTTTAGACAGCCTACAACTAGCATATGGTACTCGAGACATCTCCTCCTCTTCCGGTGATTGTGGACACTATTTGGAGGATAATTTGAAGTGACTTACCAAAGGAGTGATGACTGGTCTTACTTCTGCCATGTTGAATCTCTCTAATACCTTGAGAATATAGTTCTCTTGGCATAGCCAAAGTCTGCATGAGCCTCTATCTCAAGTAATCTCCATACCTAAAATCTTCTTGACTTCTCTCAACTCATTCATGTCAAATTTTTTCTTGAGCTGAGTTTTAAGCTTCTGAACATGTGTCTTATTTTTTACACCAATCAACATATCATCACATATAATAACAAATATGTCAGATCATCACTCAACTTAAAATAGACACAACTATCATACTCACATAGGTTATATTTGGCCTTGATCATGAAAGAGTCGAACCGTTTGTGTCACTGCCTAGGAAACTGCTTAAGTCCATAGAGGGACTTCTTTAGAAGACACACCTTATTTTCTTTACTTTTCTGAATATAACCTTCAGGTTATTTCATGTATATCTTCTCCTCCAGGTCACCGTGCAGAAACGATGTTTTAACATCCATCTGATCGAACTCTAGATCAAACTGAACAACTATCGCCAATAACATCCGTATAGATGTATGCTTGACTACAGGAGAAAAAATTTCATTGTAGTCAATACCCTCCTTTTGAGCATATCCTTTGGCAACTAACTTTGCCTTGTATTGCTCATTATTTTTCTTGTGAAATACCAATCTGTAACCTATTGCCTTGGAGTCCTTTGAAAGATCGACTAATGTCCTTGTTTGATTTCTATCCAAAGACTCCATCTCTTGCTCCATGGCTGTAATCCACTTGTCGTGGTCATCTGCCTCGATCGCTTCCCTGTAACTATCAAGTTATCCTGTTTCTGTGCTAATGCGAAAGAAACATGATCTTCATCTCAGCCATATCTTGTTGGTGGCACCGTAACTCTGACTGACCGCCTCTAGGTTGCTCTTGAGTAGTCTCCTGTTTGTCTCCATATGAATCTGAGAAGTCCTTTTCTGACCCTTCAGCCTTTTAGGGCTATCTGAGAACTCGACTCCTTTTTTCTTAGTGTCTGCTGTTGAACTGTCTGAAGCTCCACCTTGCGCTTTATTCTCCGTCTTTGACTTTTCTCGCAACATTAAATCTTTGTCAAAGACCACATCTCTGCTGGTAAAGGCGCTTCTTTTCTCGGGATCCCATAGTCTGAAACTCTTAACTCCTTTGGTGAACCCGATGAAGATACACTTCTTAAACTTGGACTATCAACCAAACTATATGCCAGGCAACCGAAAATCCATAAGGTTGAATAGTTCACAGATACTCCTCACCATATCTCCTCTGGGATCTGAAGATCAATAGCTGTTGATAGTGACATGTTTACCAGATAACTCACATGATTCACCGCCTCTGCCCAAAATCCTTCTGACAGGTCAGCCTGTAATATGATACTGCGGGCACGCGCTGTAAGTGTCTGATTCATGCGCTCTGCTACTCCGTTTTGTTCTGGTCGTCCTGTAATACTTAGCTAGTGTTTGATGCCCTTACTTGCTAAGTAGTCTTTGAATTCTTTGGAGGTGTACTCGCCTTCATTATCAGACTTCAAGACTTTCACCTTCCACTCCATCTGATTTTCCACCAAAGTTTGCACTTCTTGAACTTTTGAAATACTTCTGATTTCTGCTTCTAGAAGTATACCCAAACTTTTCTTGAAAAATCATCTATAAAAGTAACATAGTACCTAACACCTCCAATGGATGCTACTGGCGAAGGCCTCCACACATCCTTGTATATGCGAGCTAGCAAGCCCTTTGTCTTGTGCTGAGATGCAGAGAAAGCTGCTCTACGTTGCCTACTAATAATGCAAAATTTACAAAGATCAAGTTTGCAATATTTGATACCTGATAGAGCACTTCTTTTTGTAGAACTTAAAGACCTCACTCTTTCATGTGTCCAAGACGCATGTGCTAAAGTCTTATAGTATCCTCCTTCTTTATTGCTGCTGAAGCATCACCAATAATAATGCTTCCTGTCAACTTGTACAAGTTTGCTGTTCGTTCTCCTTTGAGAATCATCATGGAGCATTTAGTAACTTTGATTGCTCCATCTGCACCAGAAAACTTGTACCCACGAGCTTCCAAAGCTCCAACGAGAGAAGATTCTTCTTTAAATCCGGAACGTGTTGAATGTTCGTGAAGGTTCGAACCTGTCCATCAAACATCCTTATAAGGATGTTGTAGATGCTAACAGTCTTACACACAACATTGTTTCCCATCAGGACAAAGCCTCCATCATAAGGTTTGAAGTATTGAACTACTCCCTTTTTGGGCACATGTGATATGTGCACACTGAGTCAAGTAACCAAGCATCGAGTATTTACCTTTTTCTGACTCAGTTGTCAAGACATCACATGAATCCTCATCTGCTTCTTCGACAACCCCGGCTTGATCTGACTTTTCACTAGTACTAGCCCCATCAGAATCTTTGCCTCCTTTCCTCTTCAGCATCTCCTTGTATTTCATACAATATTTCTTGATGTGCCCTGGTTTCTTGCAAAAGTAGCAAGAGAAACTGCTAGAATCCTCTAGATCCCTTTTGGGTCCCTTACTCTTTGATCTTCCCCTCTGGCCCTTGACAAACAATCCTGAGGCCTCCTCCGTAAAATCTTCTTTTTCATCAGCTCGTTATTTTGGAGCATCTTCCTGACATCTTCCAACTCTAAAGTCCCCTTACCATATATGATAGTGGTCGTCAAGTAGTCATAACTTGATGGAAGAGAAGAGAGTAACAGAAGACCTTTGTCTTCTTCTACTTAACCTCTAGAACTAACAAGTCACTTAAAATTCTATTAAAAGCATTGAGATTTTGTAGAATAGGCGTACCTTCCTTCATCCGAAGGCTGTGTAACTGCTTCTTCATGAAGAGCTTGTTCGACAAACTCTTCATCATGTACAGGCTCTCCAGTCTACACCAAAGACTAGCAGTTATCATCTCGTTCATCACATTGTAGAGGATCTCATCTGATAAGCACAATATGATCATCGCCTTTGCGTGGAAGTCGATGTAGTTTCACTCATCATTCTCCATCTTCGATGGCTTCTTCTCAATACCAAGCAGGGCCATGTGTGTGCCCTCTTTCACGAGCAATGATATTACTCGCATCTTCAACAACAGAAAGTTGGACTTCCCGTTGAATTTCTCCACCTCGAACTTGGTTGTCGTGGTCGTCTTACTAGCCATCCTCTGATACCAATTGTTGATGATTTATCACCGATTAAACAACAGAAGAATACCAAGTCAGAGACTCGGTAGCGAAACCAGAAGCGTAGAAGATCTACCACTAGCAAGCAATCACCACACAACTAAGGAACACAAGATTTAACGTGATTCAACATTGTGCCTACGTCTACAGGGAGGAGGGGAAATATTTATTAAAGAAAAATACACGAGTTATAATGTGATCTCTCTCACAACTCTCAATAGTGAAATTCTAAAATTTCTCTTGAATTCTTGACACACCTTCAAAAGGCCACCCCTGAGGGGTTTATATAGGTATTTAGGATGATCCTAGTCCAACACGAACTCAAATTAACATCTCTTTAGAGAAAAAGAAAACCCGTATCCAAACCAAAACATGAGATAGATCCGTATTAGGCAACTACCAAAAGCCCGAATTCTTCTCTAATGAATATAAGGCACTCCAAATGCTAACATATTACTAGTCATAAATCTGTTGAACTTCAAATACGAATGTCTAGGAGCTTATTTCAAGTCATAGAGGATTTTCTTGAGCTTGCAAACTAAATGTTCCTTATCCGACATGGTTATCCATGTGGCTATATCATATAGATGTCATGCTCTAAATCATAATGGAGAAACGCAGTTTTAACATCCAACTACTCTAGATGTATATTCTCTGCTGTCACAATATTCGAAACAGATCTAATAGTGTTTAACTTCACAACAGGAGAGAAATTCTCGGTAAAATCAATACTTCCTGCTGTTGAAATTCCTTCACAACCAATCTTGCCTTGTATCTCGTGGTGCTGTCATTCTCATCCTTCAACCAATAAACTCATTTGTTATGCAAACTTTCTTATCTTCGGGGAGCTCAACTGAATTCAATATTTGGTTCTTCATGAGAGATTCCATCTCATCATCCATAGCAAGCTTTAACTTATCCTTGGCTTTCACTTGCAAGACTTCTGACTGAGGTTTTACCTGCACAAAAATACAGAATTTCAGAACTTTTATAACAATAGTGTAAGATGCTCAATTCTACCGCTATAGCAAGTGGTTATGCGGGTCGTGATCCACAAGGAGGGACCAGCGATGGAAACTTTTTAGTAAGTTCTCTTTTATGCTACAAAGAATGGTTAAAGTTCTTCTTTTAGTTCTTTAAAAGAAAATGAAAAAGAGTTAAAGTTAAGTTAGAAAGAAAATGGTAGATTGCGAAGATGGAGAAACTAGAAATGGATATGTACAAAGAAATTGCAAAAGAGTGATAAAAGAAATTTAGAAGATTGTGGTGCTGGTAATTTACACTAAGATTAAAAGAAAAGAAAACTAAAATCTAAAAAAGTTACATACCTCTTCGGCGCCTGCTTACCTTTGACTCGTATCGATGATGTACCTTTACTTGAAGGCGAGCGAAGTATGACAAATAGGATCTTGGCCATTCCCGTATTACACTATGAATTGAAGGGGCAAACTACACTATCATAGAAATGGATATCCATCACCATAAGCCATCAACGGCACTTGCAAGGGTAAGGCAACTTCGAGGCTATCAGTTTCATTTGGATCCACAAACACAGAAGAGGGAAGTAAACGAAAACAAGAGTAAAGAAGAAGAAGAAACTTTAATTCGATTCTGCTCTCATTCATCCATGAAAGTATCCTCTCCTCTCAGTTACATAAAAAAATAAAAATTACATAAAAGAAAACTAAAAACCTACACTAAAAAGAATGAAAAACTAGCCTAAAATCTATCTCTGCATGGTCGTTCTTTTTTTGCCTTTGAGATTACAGGTATTTATAGGAGAAATACAGAGGGTAGAGAAGTATGAAGATAAGGGAAGCTGGCTATTTCTGAATTTGAATCCTCCCATTATCTCCAAACTTGATTTGATGTGGATATTCAGTTCTGATCTGCAGCTTATTGGCGTATTGATTGCTAAATATAACTTATTAAATGACAGAATTAGAAATAATAATCAACTTAAGAGTGTTGGCCCAAAGGCCTTCCACTCTAGTTTTGATGATGATTAACTCATGTAGTTATGTGTACAAATTATCTTGTGATGTTTAAGTTTCAGATCATTAATCAAGATATTAGTTGGTGAAAGCTTCCACACATCTTTCGTATATTGATTCAAGAGCCCAAGCGTCAAAGATCATATATAGCACTTGCTCGGTGGATCAAAGAGTTTTGGATCGAGTCAGCTTGGAGATTGCGCTCTACAAGAAGACTTAGGTATCCTAGTTTAGTTTTGTGTTTAGATCCAAATTGTAAAGATTAGAATAGTATGATAAGCTCAAGTTCACAACACACACGTTTCATGTTTTGGTTTTCGGTTTTAGGTTTAACCGATCTTGGTTTGCATGAATAGATATTATATCAAAACAAGTTTACATGGTTTAATGTATATTAGATTTGTTCTATATACATGCATGCTTCAACTCTTAGACAAACTTACTTTGATATACCTATTTCATGTGTTTTAGGTTTTGTGTTTTAACAAAACTTATTTTTGGAATTAAAGTCAAAAACTATGATATATATTTGTTTCATGTATATTGGATTTCTATCCATATGTATCATACTTCAAAGTGTTTAAATATCATGTTTTTGTATTTGGAAGAGTTTTGGACAAAATGTATTTTCTATTCAAAAATCCAAGTTTTAGAAAATACAGTTTTTGGTTTTTGGTAAAAATGATAAGACACAAAAATAGTTCATATTGATTGATATTTGAGCTAAACTTTTTACCACATGTTTATGTATCAATGCAAAATGATAAAACTATTTTTGGTGATTTTTAGAAGTGTTAAAAGATTTTTAACAATATTTTTTAAACTGGTTTTCTGACCTGTTTTTTGTTCCAGGCTTCAACCAGTCTACTAGTCTTCTGACAAGTCGACTTGGCATGAAGTCGGTCGACCGGGTCGGTCGACCGACGTGCACAAAACTGTGCACGTTTGGCAGACAGGGACGGTCGACCGTACCGGTCGACCGGGATGAGAGCAGAGCTCTCTGTTTGTTTGGGTCGACCGGGGCGGTCGACCGGTAGCAGCCAACGGGCAAAAATTGACCGTTGGACGGTCGACCGGACCTGTCGACCGGCAGTGGTATTTTGGCAAAATCTGCTGCCAACGGCTAGTTTCCAAATTTGTCTATAAATACCCCATTTGCAAGAGTTTTTCTCCAAGATTTTTTGTGCGAATTTTTCCCTACTCTCTGGTGTTTTTACAGCAATCAAAAGAAGTTTTTGAACTCATATTGAACAATCTATTTTGAGTTTTTGTTAGGGTTTGGAAAACCAAAGAAAAGGGTTTTTGGGAAAAGCTTTTGATTGAACTTCACCATCTTGATTTCTATTTTTCCCAAGGATTTTTCTTTGTGATTTTGATTTTCATTCCATTGGTTTTCTTCACACTTGAGCTAAAATCTACTATCTCTTCTATAGGATATTTGTGTGGGAGAAGAAATTGTTTGTGGTTGCTTGTTGAACCACCAAGTTGTAAACCCTCTATTTACTTTGCTTTGTGCTTTTCCCTCTTGGGTTGAGGAGGGTGTTTGTGCAAGTGGTTTGTATCCCTCAAGTTGTGAGGTGATCCTTGCTTGGCTAGTGCTAATCCCTCAAGTTGTGAGGTGATTGTTTGTTGGTTGAAGTTGTGCCTCAAGTGGAGGTTGTGATTGTAAGGAGAGGAGTTGCGTACTCCTTGTATTGTGATTGCCCCAAATCCTCGGTGGAGGTTCCCTTTGTGGGAGTCCTTTGTGGACAAGCTAGTGGACTTAAAATCCTTCTGGGTGAAGGCGGGGATGTAGAGCTGGGTGCTCGAACCTCGAAACATATCTTGTTGTTTGCGCTTGATCCATTGACTCTCTCTCTATCTCTCTCTTTACTTTGTGCCTTGCAACTATTCATATTGTGCATTCATATTTGCTTGGCTTGGTTGTGTGTGAATCATTTGTTGATCACACTTGAGTGTAATTTGCATTAAGTTTTTAAATTCCGCATTTAGTTCATAGATTAGCCATATCACCTATTCACCCCCCTCTAGGTGACTTTTCAATTGGTATCAGAGCTAGTGCTCCTGATATTTAGGTTTAACCACCTAGGAGTGTTTTAACCACCTAGGAGTGAGATCTTGGTTTGCTAATCTTCATTTGCATTGTTCATTTGCACACATTTAGGTTACACTCATGGATAGCCCTCCTATGTTTGACCATATTAGACTTGATGTTTGGAAGGCCAATATGAGTAGACATTTAAAAAGCCTAGGACATCTAGTTTATCAAGCCTCCACTATGGAATCATTCCCTAATAGTAGCAAGCATAAAAAGGCTAATGCATTAGCACTTAGAGCACTTAGAGCACTTAGAGCATCTCTTAGTGAACATCTTTTACCCGTGTTTGATCATTATGATTCGGCTTTTGCAGTTTGGAGCTTATTGACGTCTCCCGAGCTTCCAAGGATTATCAACAAGATGAGGAGATCTAAGAAGAGAAAAGTCCGAAGAGCATTGCTTCATGATCCAAGGGAATAACTCCCTTAAGGTACAATCGGACACTCAATTAGATGATAGCTCTAGTTCCTATTGCCATGGTTGTTTTGAAGTTTAAACATTGAATTTGGAACTTGCTCAAAAGCTTGAAAATTTTATGGAAAAACACAATCTTTTGAAAGAGGACAATCTTGTTTTGAAAAATGAATTAAAGGATTTGTGTTCTAGTTTTGAATCGGTTTTGCAAGAAAAGGAAGAGATTGCAAGTGAACGTGACTCACTTAAATCTCAACTTGACCTTACCCTTAAAGAAATTGAAGATTTAAAAGGCAAAAATGATTGTGATGATGTTGTGAAGCACAATGAGATTTTATCTTCAAAATTGGATTTCACTTTTAAAGATAATCTTGTTTTGAAAAATAAAATTGATTCAATTACAAAAGAATTGGATTTGGTTTTAAAGAAAAATGAATCTTTGAAAATTGATATTGATTCTCATGTTTGTCATGCTAGTGTAGCTTCTTGTTCTAGCACACCTATTGCATGCTCCACTTTATCTTCTACTATTGATAATGATATAAATGTTTTGAAGATGAGTGTTGATAGTTTGGGCTCCACTTTGAGCCAATGTGCTTTAAATCATACACGTTTGGAAACCTTGGTTCGCAAGAAACAAGGTCCATCTTTGCATGCACACCCTACACGGCATACACATGCTTTCCACGGACACAACCATGACATGTATGCTCATGTGTACACATGTACACATTGTGGCCGAAAAGGCCATCTTGCTAGATTTTGTTATGATCGTATTTATCATGAAAATTTAGCAACTAATCTTGTTTGGGTTAGAAAAGAAACTAATCCCTATGGACCCAAAAGAAAATGGGTACCAAAAATCACCTCTTTGACTTTTGATGTAGGTGGGAGCTCTCGCATCACGTGAGGGTATTGGTGCCTTGAGGTGGATGCGTTCTAAGCTTAAAAGAGAAACATTTGGATGCTTCACTCTCAAGGGGATTTGGTGGGAGGACCACCGTGGTTTGGAGAACTAGAGATGCACCTTCATCGGTTTTGGTATCATTCTCTAACTCCTGTCTTTATTTGCATGCTTTTCATGTTCATCTATTTATCGCATGTCTTGTTTTATTGTTCATTATGCTTATGTCATGTTGATTAGATTAGTGTTATACATGTTTAGTTACTTGAGACACCCATGTTTTATATGGATCTTATCTTTGTGTTCTCACCTTGTTTAGTACTATCATGTATGCCCTAGATCTAATGCACATGCACATACATAATGATCATATGGATGCTTATGATGTCTTGTTTTGATGACTCATGTTTTATTGTTTCATGATTAGTATGATATTTGCCATGCTTATTAGACTTATGCTTTACATGATTAGTTGTTGAGACACCCATGTTTAGTATGGACCCATATTTTGTGTTCTCTTTATGTTTTAGCTATCATGTTGATCATAGATCTAATGCACATGTCTTTGTCATGCTAATCATATGGTTGACTATGACCTTTTGTTTTAATAATTCATGTTTTGATTATTATATTTATCATGTTGGATTATGATTCTCATTTTATACTTCATGTTTTGACTACTTGCTTGAATGATAGTTTTCATTAAGACTAGGATTTATACTTGTACAACTAGTGAGCTACACATAGACCTTTATATATGTTTGTGCTTGAACGCTCATTTGTATTCACTTGATGTACTAGTATAGTCTAGTTTTGATGATTCTTGCATTTGACTTGTATTCATCATTTTACATGTTTTGTTTGACTTCATGTATATGTCCATCTTGACCAAACTATCATTTATACATATACATCCTTGAGCCACGTGCCTTCATGCATATACTTTTTGTGGACTCATAATGTTTAGGATATGTATGTATACTTTAGTTTGTACATGACATACATATGCCTTGAAGTTTAAATCGTTTATGATAAATTTCATGTTTGCTAGGTGATTTCACATTTATGATGAATTTCTTATTTTTAAGATGATTTCAATTGGTGATTTCACATGAATTTCATGTTTTTAATATTAAGCTTGATTGTCCATTTTCATGTTAATATGTTTCTCACACACTTGTACACTCACCTTATTTAATGTTTTCTCATGACTTAGTTTTCATGAGTACAAATTGTGCTATATGGATTTTGA
Source organism: Agave tequilana (assembly GCA_038442645.1). Classification (NCBI taxonomy): domain Eukaryota; kingdom Viridiplantae; phylum Streptophyta; class Magnoliopsida; order Asparagales; family Asparagaceae; genus Agave; species Agave tequilana. The sequence goes on from JAVJIF010006804.1 coordinate 144,077, forward strand.
GTGTTTAGTGATCATGTGATTTTCATGTTTCATGAAATATCTTTTGGTTTTGTCCATTGTTTGAAGGATCTCGTACTAGTTGATTCATATAACTAGTTGTGATATTCTTCCTTGGTAGTAGTTTTCAAACATACTATATTTGCAAATTTATTTTTGAAAACCCCTACCATCCAAAGGGCGGTTGGATGGGAGATCATGCTCATGTATGCTTTATAGTGAAAATCATAGTAAACCTGAACATGAAATGGGTGGTAGGAATATGAGATATACACTTGATCTTATTGTTGTTTCAATTGGTATCATTGAATTCTTTCAATTGGTATCAATCTTGACATTTCTTGTATACTCATATTTTTATGTATGTATGCTTGCATTTCATAGTATATCAATTTCAATTGGTATCTAATTTTCATACATATATATGTTTTATTTGTGCTTACTATATCCCTATATCTTTAAGCACAAATCTTGTTTATGATGATAAGCTTGAGTTTCAACTTTGTTTCAATTGATTTAGTTTTCAATTGGTATCTTAATTCGAGCCTTATCATAGTTTTTATTGGTATTTCATAAAGGGGGAGAAAATTTTGTATTGTTTCTTTCAATTGGTATTTAGTATTCCACTCCCTTACTTTATGATAGAGAATATTAATTTCAATTGGCAATAATTTCAATTGATATCAAAATCAAATTTGTTTGGTATTAAGATCTATGTTTAATTTCTATTGGTATCAACATTTATGTTTAGATATCAAGATTGTTTATTTTCAATTGGTATGTTGTTTACTTATCATTTGGTATCAAGATTTTTGTTTTTCAATTGGTATAGTTTCATTTTTAATTGGTATCAAGATGCACTTCCTTGACACATTTTCTTCTAATTGGTATCATATTTGTGTTTAGACAAAAAGGGAAGAACATCCCTTGTTTTGAATATAAAAAGAATATGTTTTCATTAGTTTTGTAAATAAGGAAAAGAAGAATTTCTTTTATGTTTTTTATTAGTCTTGTTTTTAACCCTTTGTTGATGATTGACAAAAAGGGGGAGAAGAATTTGAGTTTATATGCATGTTTGCATATGCATGTTTTAATATGTTTTTATTATTTTCAATTGTGTTTTTATTATTTTCAATTGGTATCAAAAACATTATTTAAAGAACATGTTTAGTTTGCTTAGTTTTGGTATTAAGAGCTTGTATAAGAGATCATTAGTTTTGTTTTGCATATATTGAGTTTAATTGGTATTTAGAGCATGTTTATGTGTTTAGTTTAATTGATATCAAGAGCATGTTTTGAATCTTTATGTGTTTTATGCATGTTGATGCATACATGTTTAAGAGCTTACATTGCATATCTATTTGTTTATTCCTATGCATGAGTTAAGGGGGAGCTTCTTTGAAGCTAAACTTTAATCCATGCATATATAACTCCATGAGTTTTGTCATCATCAAAAAGGGGGAGATTGTTGGCCCAAAGGCCTTCCACTCTAGTTTTGATGATGATTAACTCATGTAGTTATGTGTACAAATTATCTTGTGATGTTTAAGTTTCAGATCATTAATCAAGATATTAGTTGGTGAAAGCTTCCACACATCTTTCGTATGTTGATTCAAGAGCCCAAGCGTCAAAGATCATATATAGCACTTGCTCGGTGGATCAAAGAGTTTTGGATCGAGTCGGCTTGGAGATTGCGCTCTACAAGAAGACTTAGGTATCCTAGTTTAGTTTTGTGTTTAGATCCAAATTGTAAAGATTAGAATAGTATGATAAGCTCAAGTTCACAACACACACGTTTCATGTTTTGGTTTTCGGTTTTAGGTTTAACCGATCTTGGTTTGCATGAATAGATATTATATCAAAACAAGTTTACATGGTTTAATGTATATTAGATTTGTTCTATATACATGCATGCTTCAACTCTTAGACAAACTTACTTTGATATACCTATTTCATGTGTTTTAGTTTTGTGTTTTAACAAAACTTATTTTGGAATTAAAGTCAAAAACTATGATATATATTTGTTTCATGTATATTGGATTTCTATCCATATGCATCATGCTTCAAAGTGTTTAAATATCATGTTTTTGTATTTGGAAGAGTTTGGACAAAATGTATTTTCTATTCAAAAATTCAAGTTTTAGAAAATACAGTTTTTGGTTTTTGGTAAAAATGATAAGACACAAAAATAGTTCATATTGATTGATATTTGAGCTAAACTTTTTACCACATGTTTATATATCAATGCAAAATGATAAAACTATTTTTGGTGATTTTTAGAAGTGTTAAAGATTTTTAACAATATTTTTTAAACTGGTTTTCTGACCTGTTTTCTGTTCCAGGCTTCAACCAGTCGACTAGTCTTCTGACAAGTCGACTTGGCATGAAGTCGGTCGACCGGGTCGGTCGACCGACGTGCACAAAACTGTGCACGTTTGGCAGACAGGGACGGTCGACCGTACCGGTCGACCGGGATGAGAGCAGAGCTCTCTGTTTGTTTGGGTCGACCGGGGCGGTCGACCGGTAGCAGCCAACGGGCAAAAATTGACCGTTGGACGGTCGATCGGACCTGTCGACCGGCAGTGGTATTTTGGCAAAATCTGCTGCCAACGGCTAGTTTCCAGATTTGTCTATAAATACCCCATTTGCAAGAGTTTTTCTCCAAGATTTTTTGTGCGAATTTTTCCCTACTCTCTGGTGTTTTTACAGCAATCAAAAGAAGTTTTTGAACTCATATTGAACAATCTATTTTGAGTTTTTGCTAGGGTTTGGAAAACCAAAGAAAAGGGTTTTTGGGAAAAGCTTTTGATTGAACTTCACCATCTTGATTTCTATTTTTTCCAAGGATTTTTCTTTGTGATTTTAATTTCCATTCTATTGGTTTTCTCCACACTTGAGCTAAAATCTACTATCTCTTCTATAGGATATTTGTGTGGGAGAAGAAATTGTTTGTGGTTGCTTGTTGAACCACCAAGTTTTAAACCCTCTATTTACTTTGCTTTGTGCTTTTCCCTCTTGGGTTGAGGAGGGTGTTTGTGCAAGTGGTTTGTATCCCTCAAGTTGTGAGGTGATCCTTGCTTGGCTAGTGCTAATCCCTCAAGTTGTGAGGTGATTGTTTGTTGGTTGAAGTTGTGCCTCAAGTGGAGGTTGTGATTGTAAGGAGAGGAGTTGCGTACTCCTTGTATTGTGATTGCCCCAAATCCTCGGTGGAGGTTCCCTTTGTGGGAGTCCTTTGTGGACAAGCTAGTGGACTTAAAATCCTTCTGGGTGAAGGCGGGGATGTAGAGCTGGGTGCTCGAACCTCGAAACATATTTTGTTGTTTGCGCTTGATCCATTGACTCTCTCTCTATCTCTCTCTTTACTTTGTGCCTTGCAACTATTCATATTGTGCATTCATATTTGCTTGGCTTGGTTGTGTGTGAATCATTTGTTGATCACACTTGAGTGTAATTTGCATTAAGTTTTTAAATTTCACATTTAGTTCATAGATTAGCCATATCACCTATTCACCCCCCCTCTAGGTGACTTTTCAAAGAGTTGTAACCCTTTACGTCCTCTTTCTGGATCATCTTGAATCATCAGATTTGAGTTCTAATAGCGAAAGTTATGATTCAAATACTAAAATGTATTCAGGTAGAATCTGCGTCAAAATTACTTCATCTCATCCGTTGATCTTCTCTCTATCCATTTATCTCTTTGGATTTGGACTCTATATTTGACATTATCCTCGGTTGATCTTTAGCTTTAACCTTTTGATTCACCAAAAACTGAATTTAACTAACTGAATTTGGGATCATCCTCCTCTAACCAAATAGATCTAGTTAAATCTAAATTTAACTGATATTTATTTGATTTTATCCTCTTTCTCCCTATGATTATCTGCTGCAAAATAGACATTTAAGATAAGAAATTTAGCAGATTTATTACATGATAAATGTGGATATGTAATAAAGAATAATGCAATAAATGTATGCAATCACACCCCGCACCTATCTTTTGCTCGTCCTCGAGCAAAACAACAAAACTAAACCAATGATTATTAGACCACTTTCGCAGGTCACTCGATTGCACTGAGCTTCTGCAACAAGCCATTAAACCTCTAGGTTACCCTAGAGGACGAGTTTTATCTCGTGAGGATTTTCAGTGGATTGCACCCAAAAAATCCATAAAGAAAAGAAAAATGTTAATATTTTGAAAACACATTTTGAAAGAAAAATATTTGAAATATTATTGTAAGATTTAACTAATCTATAAGTTATAGGAAAACTGAATTTTTCATTCCTAAATTTAGTCTCTATTCAAAAATTTGTTATCAATCAAAGTAAGGAGTCAAATTGTGATTGTCATCTAGTCTATTACTTTACCCTAAGTCATATGCACCTTTGTGACCGTGAAGTTTTGACTAAGGGTTCTTTAACTCTAACTCTTATGCCTTTTTTTATTTATATATATTTATTTTATTTTTGGTGATATTATTCCTTAGTTCTATTAGGTTTTCTAATCTGCCCATGTAACGAGCATTTAATCGGTGACTCCCAAACCAAACGGTCTTAGGGCACCGGGTGAGAAAACACCCCAATGACTTAAGGACTCGAGCAAATAAGGTCACAAAACTAAGGATTTTATTATATGAACCGCTTTTAGGCGTGAATACTTATGCTTTATGAGGCACAAATACCCAGCTTAATCAGAGGATTTTTATAGATATATATTTCTTTTTTTCTTTTTTTTCAAACTTATCTAATCATCTTTTGCATAAATACCAAGGCTTGCTTAGGCCAAAGCACCTAGCTAATCAATAATTAGATTTGTTTATTTTTCATAGATATACATATATATATATATTTTATAAGGCATAAGAATCTTTGTTTTTGAACCCTAAGTGTGTAAGTGTATAAAGTGCGCATATTTCATCAAGGCAAAGATCAAGACTAAATTACTTTGACAAATTATCTTTCTAACCCTAAAAATCAAACAAATAATCTTATTTTGATCAAGTATAAGAAATCCTAATTATGATTATCCTATTCCTTAAAATTGACTTAATTTCTTACAAAAAAATATGTCAAAATATTGTTTCTATTTTCAAAAAGTTTTTTTTAAAAGTAAAGAAAATGTTAATAATAAATTTTTTTTAAAAAAAAAGGAAAACCTAAGTTATGTTAGAACCCTCCCCCACACCTATCTCATGCATTGTCCTCAATGTATGAATTAATGCATAGATGCATGAAAAAGAAGAAAGGGAAGGAAAATATTACGTTAAGTTGGTGGTTCCGGTGGTGGTCTGATTGGTCCACGAAATGCGGCCCAATCGAATTTGCGTGGAGTTCAGAGGAACCCACCAGAAACCTCTCTAGTATAACCCACTAAAATGATGTATACATGAATGATTTTTATTAAATATTTTACGCCATCTAATTTTCAAATTTTATAATTAATTTCGGAGTCAATTTTATCAACACCCTTGTCCCAAAATGGAGTGTGAAAAGATTGAATGATTGATTTGGACTTAGAAAGTACGGGAACTAATACCGACTCAGGAAAGTGACTTAAGTCAAGTAAAGATTCAGGAGTCAAAATTGGTTCAGGAAGTGAGTCCAAATCAAGAAGTTGAAACTCAAGTCCACATTCATTTTCTCACAATGGAATGTGACTTAATATTGGTGATTCAAGTTCAAGAATGACAGGTGTGGGAATCAAAACTGACTCTAAAATATTACTCAAGTCGGGTAACAAAATAGGAGTCAATATTGATTCGGGAATTTGAACTGGATCACAAATTTGAGAATCTAAGTCACATTTCTCATTGAGTTCAATTTCATAAAATGAGAACTTGCCAATTTATCAATAGGACTTTCAAAAGTATGAAATTGGTCAAGTTCAATATGATGATCATAAAAGATTGGCGATTCAATTTCATGATGAATTGGCACAAGATCCAATGTTGACTAGGGAAAAAGATTGAAATCAGGTAAAGACACCGGAGTCATTATTGAATCAAGAAGTAGAATTGAATCATCAAGTTGAGGTTCAGGATCATATTCATTCTCAAGTTCAATTTCAGGAAGGGATAACTTGCCAAACTGTCAATGTCATTTTTAAAATTTGGAGTTTGGGCAAGTTCAAATGGGTGTGCTGAAATGGAATCTTGTTTTTCAAAACAACATGATTCTTCGGCTCTAACAGAATGGTTAGCGACATCAGAAATGACCAAACAGTGAGAATGGAAAGTTTGGATTATTAGATCTATGTCATGATTATGAGCGATTTGAGCATGAATCATGGCTTCAAGCATCTTTTCATAGTCGATTGGTTCATCATTTTGTTGCGAGTGGACTTGAAAAGATGAAGTTATATTTGAAATTTGTGGTAAAATTGTGAGTTAGTCAGATTTTGTGATTGTTGCTTGCACTCACGCATACTCATTTTCAAGATTGATGGTTTTCTATTTTGAACTAGTGGAACTGAGTATGAATCTTGAAAATATTGTGGACAAGGGATAAGGAGGACAAGTTGGTTGAAAATTGGACTCAAGGGAGGTGAATCCCCATTAACTCTGTGAAGAGTTGAAATTATTTTAGAAATTATGGTCATAAGATTGGGGGCATAGGTTATATTGATTCGAATAAGACCAATCCGGCACACTAGGTTGGTTAAAGTTATGATATGCCGGGTTGGTAATATCCGAAAAAGAGGTTGATGTGTAATATGGATTACCATTAAAATTAAAAAAATTGTTGTTATAAGCCATATCACACAAGAAATGTCAAACACAAACAAAGAAAAACAAACAAATTAGCAAACAAATAAAAAGAAAAAAATCTAACCTAAGTTAGGGTAAACCAAGACCTAGACAACTCTTAACTGGTTAGACTGTCCACGAAAGGTATATTGCCGAATCTGACCACAAGTTAATCAGCTAGGTAGGGACAAGATTGGTGGGAGGTGTTAGCGCAGAAGCGACGGGCCTAATAAAGCCAAACCACCAACCTTCGGAGTTTCGCCCCTCAACCCCAACCTTAGTCACCGATTTGGCAAGAGTCAGATTCAAATCAACTTTTCCCTTAGGTCAGTCTCCTATTTGAGTCCGAGATGTCCTTAGGGCCAACGTCTATTCAGTTTTAGTTAGGCTTGGATTAGTGAGTGAGGAGATTGTTTGTGGGCTAAGGGAGGGTAATGACTTCCCCACCTTATCTTGTTTATAGGACAAACCCTTAAATCAATTTAGTGCAGTGTACAAGTATATAGAAAAAAAGTAACATTCAAGCAATATTTCATACAAGAATGAACCTTATACTAAATGCTATTCACACATACCTTGGCTCCAGCACTCTTCAACAGTAAATAGAAAATGTAATGAAATAGACACGTACCTAAATGCAAAGTCTAAATTATTTTTTAACATTTACAATCAACTTTTTACTGTTGTGTTAGAAATGTATATACAGTTAGTCAAACAAGAAAATAAATGCTACAAATATTAAACTATGCGATTCAGCCAACCTGCAAAAAATACAGGTTAGTAGTTCACTCAGATTGCCACAGGAATGTAGCAAATCTGAGGGCTTCTGGCTCTGCTTTTTTGAGCAGAGTCCAGGGCCACTTATATGTCCACTGCAGCAAAAATTTCTTGTTGAACCTGTACACCAAGAATAAAGAAGAAAGTTAACCAAAAATATAAATCTAAAAAGAGAATAACTTACCGTCCCTCCCCGGCAATGACGCCAAAATTTGATAGAGGTTTTACCTACACAAAGATACAGAATTTCAGAACTTCTATAACAATAATGCAAGGTGCTCAGTTTTATCGCTATAGCAAGTGGCTATGCGGGTCGTGATCCACAAAGAGGGACTAGCGATGAAAGCTTTTTAGTAAGTTCTCTTTTATGCTACAAAGAATGGTTAAAGTTCTTCTTTTAGTTCGTTAAAAGAAAATGAAAAAGAATTAAAGTTAAGTTAGGAAGAAAATGATAGATTGGGAAGATGGAGAAACTAGAAATGAATAAGTACAAAGAAATTGCAAAAGAGTGATAAAAGAAATTTGGAAGATTGTGGTGCTGGTAATTTACACTAAGATTAAAAGAAAAGAAAACTAAAACCTAAAAAAGTTACTTACCTCTTCGGCGCCTGCTTACTTTTGACCCGTATCGACGATGTACCTTTGCTTGAAGGCGAGCGAAATATGACAAATAGGATCTTGGCCATTCCCATATTACATTATGAATTGAAGGGGTAAACTATACTATCATAGAAATGGATATCCATCACCATAAGCCATCAACAACACTTGTAAGGGCAAGACAACTTTGAGGCTATCGGTTTCATTTGGATCGACAAACACAGAAGAGGGAAGTAAACGAAAATAAGAGTAAAGAAGAAGAAGAAACTTCGATTTGATTCAAATAACAATGGAAGAAAAGATCACTTACACTGGTATCATTTTCAGTACAAGCTTGCTCTTATTCCTCCATGAAAGTATCCTCTCCTCTCAGTTACATAATAAAAAATAAAAATTACATTAAAAAAACTAAAAACCTACACTAAAAAGAATGAAAAACTAGCCTAAAATCTATATTTGCATAGTCGTTCTTTTTTTTGCCTTTGAGATTGCACGAATTTATAGGAGAAATACAGAGGGTAGAGGAGTATGAAGATAAGGGAAGCTGGCTATTTCTGAATTTGAATCCTTCCTCTATCTCCAAACTTAATTTGATGTGAATATTCAGTTCTGATCTGCAGCTTATTGGCGTATTGATTGCTAAATATAACTTATCAAATGATAGAATTAGAAATAATGATCAACTGAAGAGTTGTAGCCCTTTACGTCCTCTTCCTGGATGATCTTGAATCATCAGATTTGAGTTCTGATAGCGAAAGTTATGATTTACTGAAATGTATCCAGCCAGAATCTGAGTCAAAATTGCTTCATCTCATTCGTTGATCTTCTCTCGATCCATTTATCCCCTTGGATTTGAACTCTGTATTTGACGTTATCCTCGGTTGATCTTTAGCTTTAACCACTTGATTCACCAAAAACTGAATTTAACCAACTGGATTTGGGATCATCCTCCTCTAACCAAATAGATCTAGTTAAATCTGAATTTAACTGATATTTATTTAATTTTATCCTCTTTCTCCCCATGATTATCTTCTGCAAAATAGACATTTAAGATAAGGAATTTAGCAGATTTATTACATGATAAATGTGGATATGTAATAATGAATAATGCAATAAATGTGTGCAATCAACTTCCTCATAGCACTCGGGTTCACCACTGTTAGTCAATAACAGATAGTGCAAAGATGGAGAGTATCTCTCTGGATCTTTGATCGGCTTGGTTGATCGCCTCACTTCAGTTTGAGGGTCTGAGGCTCTACTTGAGATTCCTTATTCCCTTTCAAAATGCTCTTAATCTTCTCCATAGGAACATCATCAAGTTCAACAAACTCCAAGTACACAATGCTGCTCTAGAGTACTCCAAGATGCCACTTCGAGATCCTTCTCTGGATTGATCATTTTCGTCAGCTAGTCTTTAGACATCTTCCTCTCATTGAATACCACATCTTTATGCCTAAAGATCTTTCAATTCTCCGAATCCCAAAGCCGATACCCATACTCGCTTGTTTCATACCCAATGAAAATGCATCTCTTGGACTTTAGATCCAACTTGCTCCTGTGATCTAGTTCAGTATGCATATAAGAGATACAACTAAATGTACGTAGATGGTTCAGGTTTACCTATTTCTCGGTCCATGCTTCTTCTCCAATTCAGAGGTACCGAAGATCCTCTGTTGATCAGATACACCTTGTGTTGACTATATCTACCAAAAACTGCTTGGGTAATCCTGTGAGTATCTGCATGCTCTTTGCACGCTCTAGAATAGTCCTGTTCATGCGCTCGGCTACTCCATTCTGATAAGCATTTCCTAGAATCATCTTTACTCTTTTAAGTTTTCCGATTAGCGCAGAACTCCTCGAATCTGCTATCGCAATATTTGCCCTCATTATCTGACTTCAAGCACTTAAGCTTCAGACCTATCTCATTTTCAATTTGGGCTAACCACTTATTGAACGCATCAAACATATCTGATTTTTGATTTAAGAAGTAAATCCAGACTTTCTACTTGCGTCATCAATAACGACCATAAAAATAATGCGCCACAAAGAAAAGAACAGAAGCCTTACCCATACATGAACCAGCTCCAACCTTCTGCCTTCGGGGACTTCTTTACCTTCGAAAACTCACTTTTCTCTGCTTCCTACAGACACAGTCTTCACAAAAATCTAAATCAATAGACTTCAATCTTGGCAGCTTGCCTTTGCAGAGCATAACTTTCATCCCCTTCTCGTTCATATGTCCAAGTCTGCAATGCCATGTGTAACACCCCGCTCCCGGAATACGTACTTAGTTGCGTATTCAGATTTTTCGATCGTATTTTTCGATTTATTTCCTGTATTCGTTTTGTATTATGAATTCTTTATATGATAGTTTTGTCTTGGATTTGGATTCGTGGACTCGGAGTCAGCCCTAGTCTGAACCGAGGGCCCGATCCTAGGGTATTACTCGGTTTGGTCATTCTGGTAATCCGATTTGACCGATTTCAGTTTGAGCATCATTTTCCAATATTCTAGATTTTCTATGATTTTCTGGAATTTTCCTCAATTAAGTTGGGAATCTTCAAAACCGGTGTCGATCAGTGCCGCTGACCGATTCCCAGATTTTTAATTTACAAACGGATTGGAATTGTGAGAATTGTCTTTGGACATTATTTCTTAAAATCACATTTCTTATCTAAATACCTTTTTCTGAGAATTTTATGAATTTATGAAAATTCCACCGGATTCGGTATCGGCCAGTATCGCTGGTTGATTCCAGGATTTTTAGTTTACAATCGGGATTGAATTTCTAAATTCCGCTTTCACTTTACTTCTTAAAATCATATTTTATTCTTTAATACATTTTCTGGGATTTTTCAGAATTTATCAAAACCCGGCCGACCCGGTGTAGACCGGTATCGGCGGTTGACTTCCGGATTTTTAATTTGAAAACGGGATTTTATTTCTGAAAACTGATTTCATATTATTCCTCAGGATGACGTTTTCTACCTCCGGGTATTTTTGGGGATTTTTCTGGAACAGTCGATATTTCGCGGCCATATTATAATATTATTATTTTTTCCAATCTTTCTTTTCTTTCTTTCTTTCCTTTCTTTTCTCCCACCAACCGCAGCCCACTCCTCCCACGTGGGCGACATCACCTCACCCTTCCCCCATTTAATTCTCTCCCATCCACCAATCACCATCACTCTCTCTCCCCTTTTCTTTTTCTTCTCTTTCCCTCCATCTCTTTTCTCTTCTCTTCACTTCTTCTTCTTCCTCTCCTTTGGTGACCACCGCACCCAACTCCGGCCACCATCACCGCCGGCGCCTCCGGCCACCGCGACGCCGGCGAAGGACCCCAAACTCCGGCCATCCTCTTCTCCTCTCTCCTTTTCTTTTCCTTTTCTTTCCTTTAATTTTCTTTTCCATTTCTTCCCTAGTTTCGGCCTCACCACCTTCATGCCGACCTCCTCCCTCCTCCGGCGCCCGGCGTGGGCAGGCCGCCGCCGGTCGTAGCCGGCGGCCTTGGACTCGGCCAGGGGGCCTCCCGCCCCCTGTGCACTTCAGTTGAGGGGGCAACAGCCCCCTCCTTCCTTTCTTGGGGTGGCCGGCGCCACCCCAGTTCGGGGCGCCGCCGGCGCTGTGCCGGCGGCCGTGGGCGGCCAAGGGGGCCCGCCTGGGCCCCTGTGCCTCTGCTGAGGGGGGCAAAGCCCCCCTCTTTCTCTGCTGGAGGGGGCACAGCCCCCTCCCTTCTCTTTTGAGGGGGCACTGCCCCCTCCTTCTCCGCCGGCGGCCAGCGCCGCCCGGCGCCGCCGCCTGGCCGGCGTCCAGGCCGAGCGCCCCCAAGGGGGGGCGCTGTGTGCGGAAGCCAAGGGGGGCAACCCCCCTTCCCTTTCTTTCTCTCTCCCTGGTTGACTCTCTCTTTCTCTCTCCTGTTGATTCTCTCCCTCTCACTCTCTCTTCTGGGTCTCTCTCTCTCTTCCTGGTTCCTCTTCCTGTTCGTCTTCTCCATTTGGAAAATGACTCTTATTAGGGCCGGCCACTCCTTTTGGATTGGGGCCGTGCTCTTCTTCGTCGGCAAGACTCAAGGGCCGGCCACTCCTTTTGGATTGGGGCCGCGTTCTTCTCCGTTGGCAAGACTTAGGGCCGGTACCCTCCTTTTGGATTGGGGCCGAACTTCCCTTCGTCGGGCGCAGCAAGGAATCTTGTCGGCGAGTGATTTTCCTCGCCAAGACTTTCCTAACGCGGATCTCACCCCGCGTCTAGGCAATCCCTTAACGCGCTCCGCGCGTTTCTGTATTGACGCGACGCAGAACCCACGTCCGCGTCCGCGTTTCCCTCGCGTCCGCACTTGAACGCAGGTCTCGCGTTTGAGGCATCTATGCGACGCGAATCCCGCGTCTGCTATCCCGCGTCTGCTATTCTCGCGACGCGATCCTCGCGTCTGTGATTTCCGCGTTTGCTATTCCGGCGTCTGTCATTCCTGCAACACGAACCCCCGCGTCTCACTTCCTCAAACCGCGTCTCCCTGTACACTTTCTCTCTCCTCATATATATATTATTTTATGGCGCGTGCGCGAGTTCCATGGATTCCAGACTTTCGGCTTTCCGGTGATTTAGGCGAGTGTTCTCGCTCTCGCCTCCATTTGAGTTCCCCGCTTCGTCGGGTCGATATGTATTTCACTTCATGTTTTCATGTATTTTGTATTGGGCTGAGTCCCCGTATCTGTGTATGGCCGAGTGCCAATATCTGGACATGTATTGCTCTGTGACGAATGCTTGTACTAGGGTAGTTTCCTTCTTGTACATATACCATGCCTGCGATGTATTGTACTGCCTTATACCATACTTGGCTTCCGGACCCTTCAACCTCCGGTCACTCACTATCTCGAAAGAGAGGTGATTGGGACCGGCAGGTCTCTCAGTTCAGCCTCCGGTCACTCACTATCTCGAAAGAGACGTGATTGGGACCGTCAGGTTTCTCAGCTCCGTCTGGTGAGCATGCTTAGCGCTCAGTGCTTTATTCACTAAATTCGTTTAGGCGAGTTGCTGCCGGATTCTCCACTCGTATCTTAATCCGAGTGTCCGGTAACCTCGCAGAGCGCATTAGTGTCTAAACTCTGTTCGCTGCTTGTGCCTCCAGCTTATTCAGCTTCGCCTGGTTATCATGATCAGCGTTCAGCGCTTTACCACTAGATTCGTCTAGGCGAGATGCTGTCGGATTTCCTACTCGCACCTTAAGCCGAGTTGTCCCGGTAACCTTGCCAGACGCTCCAGGGATAAATCCTGTTTGCTGTCTGTATTTCCAGCTTGCCCAGCTCCGCTTGGTTGTGCTCAGCTACTGCTTTACTACATGTCATTACTTCATACCTGTCCTTTACATGTTACTATTTAACACATGTATATCACCTGACAACTGTTGTGTTATCACCTGACACCATGACTTGCTACTTGGCACTGGCTTCTGATTATGACATGACTTGCCACCGGACTAATATCAATCTCTTGACATGACTGGTTACCTGTCTAATATCATCCTCCTGTCATGCTATCACTTAACACCCAGCATGATATACTTGACCTGTGATTATCACATTTACGGGAATGTATTCCTGCATTACATGCAGTGACCTGAATCTTGTATTCCTGCATTACATGCAGTGACCTGAATCTTGTATTCCTGTATTATATACAGTGACCTGAACTCCTGAACTCCTGATCATGTCTTGCACCTGTTATCCCCGTAAATTGATAATTACCTAATAAGTCATAAAAGGAACAACTTGCATCGGGTCGGGGGAAACTCGCGGCTATCAATATGTGTTCGTGTTTACAGTGGTATTAGGCATGTTGTGCAACTAAAACTTCCGGTCTGACCTGTGGGCCTCCAGGCGACCGAGGGGAGTGCTGGCTCCCTCCTTCCTGGTACCATCATGATAAGGGCATACATAAGTCCCTCCTGTTAGCCTTGCGGCAGGTTCCGTCACCAAGCAACGGAACAATCCTGGGCCGTGGTCCCGGGTATGTACGGGACCCACTGTAAACATAGTTCGTTGATACCCCCGCTGGTTTCCAATAACAACCTTGCTTTACTCGGATATGGATCTATGTGTGCTGGGACGCTAGTTCACATAGCTAGATATCAGGGTAAGACGAGTAATAATAAGTGTCAAGATAATAACCGGCTCTTTAAGTTGTAAGTAGAGGTATGTGGAATGGGACGCATACTGAAGCCTGCAACTTAAACGGCTTTGAATCTGTGATATGCCTTACCATATTTGCTTGTCCTGGATTTTACATCGGATTTCCGGCTTTATGAGAATTATAGTATTAACTGCTCATGCCCTGCTTTATTCCTTGTATCCACCTGCCTCCTGCTCATTATCTTATCATGCCCTGAGTACAGTCGGGTTGTATGTGCTTAGATTATGGTGACATAAGATAAGAGTATATAGATGAGGGTTTCCTTGTTTGGATTATTCCTTCGACGTACTAGTCTTATGGAGCCGTGATCTGAAACCATACAATCAGATTTGCTCGTCCTCGGCTTTATTTGGTTTATCGCTTTACTTATACTTACCCTTGCTCGCCACTTGGCTTTTGCTTCACCACTCGCCTGGGGAGTTTCATCTGACTCCCCTGGATCCTCATGTCCAGGTCATGGAGCTTGGAGCGTGTGGATTCTCCCAGTTGCTGATCAGAGTGGCGCAGCGGTAGCGTGGATCTCCAGCAGACCGTTCAGAGTCTTATCCTTCCAGGCCCCCTGAGTGCCTCTCGAGTTTCCTTTAGTAAACTCGTGAGTGCCCTTTTATACTGTTCATACTTGTACATCTCTTTGTAATCTCGCAATTGCGCATATCAGTGATGTAATATTCATGTAATATTGGATCACCTCTGGTGATAACTTTGTACTTGTACTCATATGTTGGAATGTATAATGCACCACTTGCTTCCGTACTCTGATTCTTGCCTGTACTGATGCTTAGCGTATATACGTGAAGGTACTTCTGACTTGCGTATATACGTTGCAGTAATGTCTCCGTATCCGCCAGGATCGGGGCGTTACACCATGTACTGGTATCCACATTCGATGATGCAATTGAAATTGAAGTCGTAGAGCTCGACGTCATGTAGAGGGTACCTTCCTTTTTGCTATGTGTCATGATCATGGCACCCTTCGTGATCTTACACGAATCATCATCGAAGGTAATGTTCATCCCGGCATTCGCAAGCTGATCAACAGAGATTAGATTTCTCTTCAGCTTCGTACATGCTTGACATCTTTCAATTTTAGTGTTAAGCCATTTGAGAGGCTGACTGTCACATCACCCTTACCAATGATGTTGAACATTTTATCATCTCCCAAATACACCATTCCAAGATCTTCTTTCAAATAATTTTGAAAGATTTCGTAACGGATTATGGAATGAAAGTAGGCGCCCGAATTAATAATCCATGATTTGTTGAAACCAGTTGTTCTGGTCGAAAAATTAAAAATATGTATTGTAAAATTTCTTAAATCAATGAAAGATTACAACAATTGTAAAAATTTCAATTACAAGAGAGAGGAGATATTAAAGCTTAAATCTCCTCTTTGTTTAATACTGGGTTCTGTTGGCCCAGGGTTACAATCACCCGGTTTTATGATTTTGATGATAACAAAACATATGCTGTTATTTGTACTAATCAAGTTCAAGTGTTTAACTTTATCTTAGGGTTTAAGGATTCAATGAGTTTTCTTCCTCTAAAGAAAGGTGTTGGAGACTCAAGAAGACTCAAATACGAGATCAAAGCTCAAAGCACTCAAGATCGCTAGTGGAGAAGCCCGGTTGAAGATCTTGTAGTCACCTAAAGCCTTATAAGATATTAGTTTGTTAAAGTATAAAATATAGTAGTGATGCTCAAGAAATTACACACACAAAATACACGATTTCAAAAAATACAAATTTTGGTAGCATTGGTATTTTGCATGTTTGGTTTTGATATATGTCTCATAATTTTTTTTAAAATTTAATAACAAGTTTAGAACATATATTTCATCACCTATACATTGCTGCATTACCCATACACTAATACGAAATATTTTGAAAATTGTTTAAAATTTAAAATTAATAGAGAAAAATGTTTCATGCCAGAACGGTCGACCGTCCGGTCGACCAGTGCCCATTTCAGGTCAAAACCGTCGACCGAGCGATCAACCGAGCCTTTGGCCAGGGGCGTGCATGGTTGTGCACGTTGTCGGTCGACCGACCACTCGACCGCTAGCCTTTGCGGTCGATCGACCGGTCAACCGACTGAGAGACCCTAACTCTCAGTTAGGGTCGGTCGACACGGTCAGTCGACCGACAGTTTAGTTTTTTATTTTAAACTGCCGAGCGATCGACCGCCCGGTTGACCGGAGACAACCTGCCAGATGGTTATAACGGCTAGTTTTTTTAATCTGTTTTGTTTTTAGTGGATTCCAACGGGCATTTTTGATTTCCAAGTGTCTAAACACACCCCAAATGACCCAGTATGATTTATAAATGATATTTATTCATTGTATATATATGGGTCATTAGTTTTGGTTTTAGATAAGAAAAACACACAAGTTTACAAGTTTTCAAGTTTATTTCAAAAGAAAAAAACTTTTTATAACTTTCAATCTTCAAGTTCTTTCTTTTCAAAGCTATTTTCAGTTAGTTTTAAAGCTCCTCTATTTTTTCTAATTGAATTTCATCTCTCACTTAACTTCTTGAGCTACACTTCATATTCTACTCTATAGAAAATTATAAGAGAGAGTGTTTGTGATCTTGTTGGATCACCAAGAGTTTTGTAATCTCAATTGGCTTTGTGCTACCTCTTGTGTAGAGGGTTGAGTTGGTGGAGTTGTGTACTCTGGTCTTGTGTAGCCCAAATTATAATTCCTTTGTGTAAGTTCCCTTTATTGAAAATCCCTCAGAGGATAGTGAAATCTTTCATAGTGGTGAAGGTGGGGACGTAAAGCGGTGGCTCGGAATAAATTTTTTTGTGTTTGCGATTGCTTGTGTCTTGCTCTCTATTGCTTTCTATTTTTCATACTTGTGTAATTGTTCATCTTGCATTCTATAATTACTTTCATTTCACCACTTTCATTATCGGTCTATACTCATCTCAATGAGGAGGCAATTGAGCACCTCAACTCATTATCTAGAGAAATCAAAGAGGAGAAGTTCTAGAACTCTTCACGGGGAATTCAGTTTCAATTCTTATTTTGAGTGACCGTTTGCATAATTCATCATAAGTAGTTTAAAATTGTATTTGATTAGCAAAATACCTATTCACCCTCTCTAGGTGTATTTCAGGTTTTTTGCGTAGGGGTAGAAAGTGAATCTTATTTTTTGTTGACCAGTGAACGTCAAGCTTTTTTGAAACTTTCCTCCTTGGATCACTATGGAGTAGTACAGTTCCCATCAAATGAAATCTCAAAGAGATTTAGACAGAACTTAAACTCAGCAAGTTTGTATAGAAGAGTTAAACTCTTTGTAATACCAATATTTCTCAGCTGAAAATTCAATCCCTTTTCAATAACAGCTTTAGCTATTTATATGGGGTTCTAGGGGTAAAATTGTCCCCTAAAAATCCTCCATAATGGGGTTAACTCCCCTCATTACGTGGGTAGTAATTGACCTATTAATGAGGGCAGTTGCAACTGAGACATAAGACTCATTTATAGTTGAAACGCGGGCTTCAGCTCTGCGTTTAGCCACTGAGATGATGCTGGACATGGGCCTCGTGCTCCACGTTTGGGCACTGCTGTGGTGTTGAGACATAGGCTTCGAGCCCTGTGTTTTGATACTACAATAATGTTGAGGCAGGCTTCGAGCCTTGCGTCTTGGCATTGCTGTGGTACTGAGACGCATGTTTCGAGCCTCGCGCATGGCACTGCTGTGGTGCTGAGACGCGGGCTTCGAGCCCCACATCTTGGCACTGCACCAATGGTTTTGATTAGCCTTGCGTCTGAAGTATAGACTCTGTATTTGATGACTTTGTCTTCAGTTATTTTAGACAGTATATATCAGTCAAAGAGAGAATCAGGGCATTAGATTCATCACTGCCCGTGACATATGATGAATCCTTCTATTTACCTTTACCATCTCTATATTTTTCTACTTGCAGTCTCTTTGAAAATGCCCTTTCTTACCGCACTATCAACACCCGACACTTCTTGATTTGGATTTGCTTCTCCCAAATCTAGACTTGACTTTGCTTTTCTTTTTCTTTTCTCTATTCATCGGCCTTTCTCTCCTTTTGACACTCTGGGGCACTTCTTGATGTCTAAGTCGCACCCAATAACTTCCTGTGCGCCTCTTCACTGAGAAGAACACTCACTGTGTCGTCAAACTTCAAAGTTCCTGTCCCACAGGAATTGCTCACCACTATCATGAGACTATCCCAGATCTTTGATAGATTAGACATTAGAATCAACGCTCTGATCTCATCATCGAAATTGATCCAAACAGATTCCAACTGGCTCGTCAGCGTGATGAACTTATTTAGATGCTTAGTGACACTTTTTCTATCCGTCGTCTTCAGGTTGAACAACTTCTTCATTAAGAAAATTTTATTCGATGTCGAAGGTTTCTCCCTACATTTCCATAGGGCCACCATCAAGTCTTGAGTCATTTTCTCTCTGGGAAACGATAAATGCAACCGTTGATGCAACAATAATCAGATCGCCTCTAGGACTTTCTGATCTGGGACCTCCTATTCGTCGCCGGTCATCTCCTTCGGCTTTTAGGCCTTACCACCGAGAGGATAATAAAAATCTTTCTGGTACAAGTAATCTTTGGCTCGTCAGCGCGATGAACTCATTTAGATGCTTAGTGACACTTTTTTTGTCCGTTGTCTTCAGGTTGAGCAACTTCTTCATTAAGAAAATTTTATTCGATGTCGAAGGTTTCTCCTACATTTCCATAGGGTCACCATCAAGTCTTGAGTCGTTTTCTCTCTGGGAAACGATAAATGCAACCGTTGATGCCAACAATAATCGGATCGCCTCTAGGGCTTTCTGATCTAGGACCTCCTATTCGCCGCGGTCATCTCCTTCGGCTTTTGGGCCTTATCACCGAGAGGATAATAAAAATCTTTCTGGTACAAGTAATCTTCGATCTGCATCTTTCAAAATTTGAAGTTTGTTCTTTCTTTCGTCATCACAAATCGTAGCTCTGAGACCCGGTTCAAAAAGAACTGGACCGGGTAGCGGACCTGGCCCCGGCCTCGGCCGGCGCCGCCACTGGCGGCGCGCATGTGGCAGGCATGGTTTCCTCCCAATCTCGCGCGACAACTCCAAGTACCAAAGGGCACACCCTTTGTTCTCATTTTTCTCTATTTAAACACTTCAAACTTTCATCTCACGGCCAACGTGGGACTAAATGCTTTTAGTTACCTTTAGTCCCATTTTAGCTTTGAATTAGGCAAACTTTAGACTTGAATATCTCATTCATTTGAAGTCAGAATTGAACATGTAAATATACCATGTTCATCCCCAATGGAAGGCGAACACACTCAAACCATCATCCAATTGATTCGATCAACGGATCTCGCCGTAATTCAATTCAAAGATTTACATATATTCTTCATATTCCCAACATCCTTTTGTGTGATGCTTGACACCATACACATCTTGCTTCGGACTATTCTGAGGGGAAAAAACATCTTGGTTTCAAACATATTAAGAACATAAACAGCAACGAAAGCACATTTCTCCTACAGTTATGAATTTCTGAGTATCAGTAGGAAATTAGCTTAACTAAAAATTAATATTAATAATTTATTAGATTACAGATAGAATTATATATAATCTCATGATCAGATTATCGATACTTTCTAGAAAGGTGTCTTCACCATTAATCATCAATAGTATAATCGTGAAAAAAGAAGAAGTATGACGGATCTCTATCTAATTCATTACTAGTTTGAATATGTAAACCACTTGATTACTTTGTTTTTGGAAACTTAAATTTGTGTATTTATTGAAGTCTGAATCAGAATCTGAACATACAGGAAAGTTTCTCAAGTCTATTATTGTATGAAGTTTGAGGAGTGATCACTGGATTCACTGCTACCTAATGCCTTAATCTTAGCAAAGACTTGAACTTTGTGTTGTTTAATTTCCCTTTTCTACTTTTTTGTGTGCGCTAAATCTTTACTTACAGAAAAAGGATCATCATTTCTCTGAGTAGTACTTGTCTGTATTGATTCTCACTATCTCTAGTACAGTTCTTGTGATCCCTGATCTTATCTCATCCAGAACTCTGGGGACTGTTTACGTAAGAAACTTACACCCCACAAGAATCCTTTCTTATTGGCTTGTGTCCCTGCAAGATCACATGGGTCCTCTTTCTTCCTCTATATAAATGCAACCCTTCTCACTCATTTCCCTCCAAACTCTCCATATAATTTTCTTGAATGAGGAGAGGAATATTTTTGTGAGTTTGAAGAGTGGGTGAAAGAAGAGGAAGAATGTGCTTCTAAGAGCTGTAGGGTTGGGATACTCGAGGAAAATCCCTTTTGTCTATCTCCACCAAGTCCCGTTTGGTGGAGAATGGGCAACTGGGTATCTCCCGAAGCCTTCCAATCCTATGGCTTTTAAGGGCTTCTTCCTCTTACTAAACTTCCCATGAGGGTTCTCTTTTGCTATTATAAAACCATAGCCATCCCAACTTTCAAAACTTGAGAAAGAGTAGAGAGAGATGAAGAAACAAGAACTAGTGAGATTATAGGGGAACAGGAAGGGAAGATGGGCTTCCGGAAGTTAAGAGAATGAGTTGATGGGAAAGTAATTAATCTACTCTAATTATGTGTTTCATAATTAGTAGCTAATTAGAGCCTGATAAGAGTTTTTTTCCTATTCCACTCATTTTAATGATTTCCGGTTGCTTCTTCCTTTCCCTTTCTACCCTGCTGATGTTCTCCTCTAATGGTGGCATTCCAAAATATTATTTATTTCAAGAACAATTTTTCTCATCTTCATTCCATTTTTTCTTCTACAACTGCTTAATGTATTATGTATAATGCATATTGAAAAATATTAAGAACTAGGTCCACTTTTCCCTAAAAAAAGGTCACTAAAGGTGACAGATTGAATCTGGGGCTTGGAGTTTTTTTTTTTTAGCTCTTTTTATTAGGCAAAGGAATTTCAGTCCTTTAAGAACATGCTTCATGTTTTCTCAGGAAAAAAAAAAGGAACATGCTTTATGAATAGAGTATTTAAACTTATTAAGTACATAGCTAATCTGACTTCAAATAGAAAATTAACGTAGTTACTCTTAGCTCGTCTTATGTTTTCAGTTTAGAAATTATGTGATCCTGAACCTCTCTAATTACCTGTCATTTTGATGTTTACTTGTTAATGTACATTGCTTACCATTATTTGCTAGAAAATCTTTGCAGTGTGGACTCTGCGAGTTTTTGTTTGCCATCTTCGGAATTGACCGGCAAGAGTGAAAGCTAGAAAGCATCTGTACATAGTGTTAATTTTTTTCAGAAAAATGCATGACTGGGGATATTTCCAATGATTGAAGGCTAACAAAGCAGTTCGAGCAGAAGGAGACGATGCAATATTGATCAAATGTTGACACTTCAAAATGTTAGACATACATATACACCCCAATTTTCAGGATAACTTGTATAGATTTTGTTTAGGTTAAGGTTTAACAGCAATAAAAATTTATCTGGCAGTAATTTTGAATTCTGGTGATTTCTGTGGTATGACTGTTGAAAACTTCAGTAGCAAAATAATCACAATTTAATCCAATCATTTACACAGCTAAAACCCCAAGCAATTTAGGTGCTCAAAATTTCTATTTGTATTTGGTAAAAGGGACCTAAATTATCCAACTAACAAACACCTAGAAGCTAGGGCTTGTCTCTCGACCACCATCACCGTCATCGAAAGTATAAAGAAACTGGGCAAGTGACTAGATATTGCGCTTTTTCTTAAGAAAAAAGAAAAGTAATAATAACAACAAGATTCAAAGGCCATACTCGTATTTGAACAAAAGTGTGCTATCATATATGCTACCAGATACATAAGCAGAAAGGGAAAATGAATCCAGTGTGGCATGCTGTAAATTGTTTTTGTGAAGCCGCAAATTTGTGACAATATTGATACAATAGTAGTAGATTTATCTGATATGTTGCAGGATGAGCCTTGTAGTTCCAAGTGTTCATCTAGTATTGCATATATTGAGAGAGAAGGTAAGGTTTCTAAGTTATCAAAAGAGAGAAATCAAATGAAGTCTTAAAAGAACCATGTTAATGTATCCATCTATGCATGCAGATATGTTAATTGATAAAGAAAGCCGGAACCAGCAACCTCCCATGTCAAATTGGAGAGATAAAGTTTCCCCAGTCCTTTTCAAGCATCTTTTGATCCCCAAGAAGCAATAATATATTGATGAGAATCAATGTATTCATTGTTAAGTTCTTGTGATCCCAGAATCAACCTCTCATTTCCAGTCTTCACAATAAACAGACCCCATGAGGATGCATGCTGATGACTGGCCAGTGAACCTGGCAGGTTACATGATCTTCTATATATTTACATGCTTATTCCCCACATTCATTTCTCTTTAAAGCCTCAATATCATTTCCTTAAATGAGGGAGAAAAGTTTGTGCGTTTGAGTTCTGGGTGAAAGAAGAGGAAGAATGTGAATCTGAGAGCTGTAGGATTGGGACGATCGCGGAAAACCCTTGTCGACCTCTATTGGTCAATATGGGCAACTGGGTATCTCCTGATACCAACCAATCCTATGGCTCTCAAAGGCTCCTTCCTCTTCCTCCTCTTCCTGAAAAATGTACTTCTTTTCGCAACAAACATGTTTGTAGTGAAGTCTTCACCTTCTCCCCTTGTTCCAAATCATTTCTGAAGTGCGCGCTCGGAGATTCATATCAGTTTTCCATATACAGATTTTATAGCTTGAACTTCTAATGGAATTTTCCTTTCTGGAAGTACTGACTTTGTAGCATGCAGTAGCTTTAGAATCACTCATGTTAAACTTAACCCTCTTTGCTTATAAAACAAGCAAAGAAATATTTATAGTTGTGTTCAAATGTTCTAACTGTTATACAATCAAGCATTCATTTTGTATGAAACATAATATATGAAACACAAGTTCCTCTTCATAATATGCAATCACTTCAATAGTTTCTAATTTCTTTTTCCAATGTTTTTCTTTCATTTTGTATATTTTCAACAACAGAAAATCTCACTTTTTAAGTGTTTACATATATAACTAATAGGAGACTAGTTTTTAAAAAAATAAAAAATAAAACTATCATATAAAAAGTTTCGCGCCTCAGGTGCGCATAGGAAGACTATATTACTGCTTTGTCCACAAATTTTGCTGAATTTGAAAATATTATATTAAATTATTTGGAATAAGATTATTTTCACCCATTAGACAACCAAATAATACAAATCTAAATTACTTTAATTGATAATGTTAGCCTGCTCTACAAATTGATTTGAGTTGATTCTAAAGTTGAGATATATTAGAAATCTTTATGTTACAAATATAATGTAAATTGGGAGAGACATGTTTTTTTTTTTTTTAAGTTAGCTCTTCATACTAAAAATTTTGTCACAAAATTGATTAATCGATATAGATGCATAAATTATATTTTAATTTTTTTGATAAAGTATAAGTAATGGAAGTTTTTTTTTTTGATAAACATTAATGGAAGTTAATTGTAATCCTAATCTGTGTTCTACTTCTATCAATAACATCAGTTTGTTGCCAGGGCTGGCCCCCAGTTAAAGATACTTGAAGGGCCAAATTGCACGAACATGTAGCCCAGGCCCAACCATAGAAAGGCCACAAATCATCTCATTCAATTCCCATGCTGGGGGGGGGGGGGGGGGGGTGTTTGACGGCATGCATTTAAAAAAATACTTGTAACTTATTGATTTATTTACAATAAATAAATGCCAATTTTTTTTTGATTCTTATGTAAAAATAACTGGTGAAATCACGAGTCAATAATACAGTCAATAGCCTTCTGCTAATTCATACTGTTGAATATTAACTTAAGAACTGTTAACTTTAATTCGTGCCCTCAAATATTACATTACTAATATGTGCAATACTATAAAAGTCGAAAAAAAATATTTTACTGTTGTCATTCTCAATATAGAAAATGATCGTGATGACTTGTGGATAATCCTATATTCAAGTCCTAAAGTTCTTATATTTTCGGTACTTTTTTTTGTACGTATTTCTAGTCTAATGAAATATTTTTGGCCTGGAATCACAAGGATTCCATTCTTTCTTTCTAAAAGAATAAAATAAATAAAAATCTTAAAGTAAGCAGAAATAAAGAAAATATAACCGGAGATGAGAGCTTCAAATACATCATCCTAATTTTAGGTTACTGGGAAAAATTCAGCAATCATCGTGCACTCTTTATACGATGTAAGTACAATAACCTAATAAAGTAAGTTACAAACAAACGTATACATATGTAAACTCACACACGTAGTAAGTACAATGAGCTAATTATGCATTCCGTTTTTTGAACAAACTCTTTATAATGAGCTATTTCAATTATGGAACTTTATCAAAAAAAAAAAAAAACATACATCTTGCCGATATGGATCCAAATCGAGTGGGTCCTACCCCGGTCACATTTTCCTTTCAAACCACAAACAACTGAAACGTGGCAAATAATTGGCCATGCATTTAACTTTTTTATTTCTCCGTTCCGAGCAAAACCATGGGCGGCTCGTAGCGGTTTCCACAAAACCACTCTTCCCCGTCCGCTGCTGTCTATTTATAACCAAACCCTCCGTGGTCTCTTCCATCATCATTCCAAATTTTGAGTGTGAGAAATTGATGATTGATGGAGATCTTCTAACTGTAGGAGCGGGCGGAATGGGCAAAACTGGACCTCTCTTCTTCAAGTTTTTCAGATTTGATGGTGGCGAGGTTGGAAAGTTTTTGCCCACTCCGCCCATTCCTTTAGTTTCTAGTCTCATTCTCCGTTTTTTTTTTTTGTCAAGTGATTTTGTTCACTCTGGAGAAAGAGGGTGAAGGAAGAGGATGAACAGTCTTCAAGAGCTATGGGTATGAGAGTTTTGAGGAAATCTCCTCCTTCTTAAATAAGGAAAATAATGGAGGAAGGAAGGATTAGGGTATTTCCCGAAGCTTCCCATACCTATAGTTCTTGTGGGCTCCTTCCTCTTCCGGCAACAAATTTTGTGTTCTTAAGGTTTCACTCCATCAATAAGAAGGAAAAGTGGAATATAGTTTTTTCTTAAAAAATTTTATTTGTTTGTTTTTAACTCTTTGGAGGGGCAAAAAAAACAAGTGTTCAATGTCTTTTTTAGCTAATGCATCCTAATAAGGCTAATTTGACTTCTAGTAAAAAAAAAAATTGTAACTTTTGATCTATGTAGTTTTGCAAAAAGAAAAAGGAAAAATTAGAAGAAGAAGAGGGAGAAGACGGCGGCGGAGCGGATGTCGGGGAGAGGGGGCCGACGGTGGCGGGAGGCGGCGGACGGTGACAAAGTAGAATGAGAGAGAAGGAGAAAAGGGGTATTTTGATCATTTTTTAAAATAATCACTTTTGTGGGTGCTAATGTCCCTTAGCCAGACAAAAAATTGTCAGAGAAAGTATTTACGCATATTTGTGAGCTGGCTGTAAAAGAAATCGCAGCTCGATTTTGAACTAGAACTAAATCTTTTCAAATTCATTTCCAGTTTTTTTTTTTTTTTTTCCCTGATGATGTCGAACTGAAGTAATGTTTCCTGTATTTTTTTCTTATATTATATTATATTATTATTTTATAAATTGTGAATTATTTTTATATTACATTATATTATTACTTTAAGAATTGTGGGCGATCTATAATTCATAAAATAGTAGTATAATAGTATAATGTAATATAGTAGTATTGTAATATAGTATAAGAAAAATAATATTAATAGTATTATTCTATCAGGTTTAATGGATGTGGTTGAATATAGGGGTGGTCAATGGGGCAGGTCGACTCGCGTCGACCCGTCTCGCCCAGCACTGTGCGACTCGTTGGGTCACGGGTCAACCCGCACCCGCCCCGTTTAGGGGCGGGTCCGAACGGGTTGACCCGTCCCATTTACACGGGACGAATTCGATTCGTCCCGTGACGAATCACGTGACGAATCGGGTCGGGGAAAATTTCCCTGACCCCTCTTTTTTTTTTTAGTCCAATATTTTTATAATAACGTTAGAGAGGAAAAT
Organism: Agave tequilana; assembly: GCA_038442645.1. Taxonomy (NCBI): domain Eukaryota; kingdom Viridiplantae; phylum Streptophyta; class Magnoliopsida; order Asparagales; family Asparagaceae; genus Agave; species Agave tequilana. The sequence continues at coordinate 170,420 of JAVJIF010006804.1, forward strand.
TACTCTGCGCCCCCTATATTAGAAATTAATTTTTTTTAAACCCTAAACGGCTCAAAAAAGAGCCGTTGGCCCATTAAAAAAAAAAAATTTACTCCTAACCTCTAATCCTCTATAAATACCCTCCACCCTCATTCCTTTTCATTTCACTTCAACTCAACCCTCTCTCTTCTATTATAAATCACTCTTATTCTCTTACAATTACAAATCTCTACCAACTTCCAGTGTAGTCTAATGGAGCCCAACTGGAGTACTGGCGGTTCCTCATCCGAAGTCGGTGGTAGCTCTTCATTAACACAATCTGTCAGCTGCCGCACCTTACACCGATGTTGGCGGTAACTCATCGTCAACATATACCGCTTACCCACCATACAACTATGCTCCGCCAACATCCGCATTTGCTCCCTATCACAGTTCGTCAAGCTATGCAATTGACTACAGTGGTTTTGCACCATATACACATGCTGCATATGCCAGTGATAGTGGTACAGGTCGGCATTCTATTTCCCTCCTCAATATTCCTCATATTCTCAACTTTTAATGTCAACGTCACCAATGCACGCACAATCTCTGGCTCCTTTTTTTTTTACTGAAACACAACAACACGATACACAACCAACACAGCATGATACTATAGTTCCAGAAACACAACAACCAACTAGCACAAGCACAACCACTAAAGTAAGAGCCAAAACTTCTGCAGTGTGGAACCATTTCGTAGAAAAAGTTGTTGAAGGTAGAAGAAAGGCAGAATGTAAGTACTGTCATCAACTATTTGATCATAAAGAAGGATACGGTACATGTGTTCTTAATAAACACTATGAAAAAAAGCATGCTAAAACTCAAGGTTTACCACCACAAGAAGTACAAATATTAGCTGATTCAGGCACACTCTCCACTTGGAGATATAAGCCTGAAGTAAATAAACATAAGTTAGCTGAATTTATTGTTCGAGCAGAACTTCCATTTTCTTTTACTGAATCAGATGCATTAGTTGATTATCTTAAATTTGTTTTTGCTCCTGATTATAAGAGAATTAACAGACAAATTATAACTAGAGAAATTGAAGATTTATTTGTAAATAGAAAAAATATTTTGAAGGCTCTTTTTATTAGTGATGCTAGAAAAATTTCATTAACTTCCGATATATGGGAAGCTCTTAATCTTATTCATTATTTATGTGTTACTGCTCACTTTATTGATGATAACTGAATTTTACAAAAACGTATTTTATCATTTTCTAAATTTTCTGAGAAACATTCTGCTACAAATATAGCAAATTCAATTTTTCTTACTTGTAGAAATTATGGTATAGAAAATAAAATATTTTCTATTTCTTTTGATAATGCAAGTGAAAATACTGCTTCAATAAGACAATTGAAAACGGTATTAGATCCGATTTTAAACGGTAAACTTTTTCATGTTAGATGTGTTTGCCATATATTGAATTTATGTGTACAAGATGGTCTAAAAATCTTAGACAAATATATTTATAAAGTTAAAGAAATTATTTTACATATAAAACACAGTGGACCTAGGAGACAATCTTTTAAAAGTTATTGCCGACAATGTGGACTAAAGGAAAAACTACTCCAAGCAGATGTGAAAACTCGTTGGAATTCAAGCTACTATATGATTAAAGATTGCCTTCCTTTTAAACAAGCAATTCAATTTTTACAATAAATGAATGTTCATCTCTTTATATTAGCGATGAAGAGTGGAAATTATATGAAAATTTTTGTACTTTTCTAGAAAAATTTGACACTGCCACAAAAGCACTTTCTGGTACGTATTATCCCACATGTAACTTAGTTTTTATAATCTTAATGAAATTGCTCAAGTATTTGCTGCATATAGAGATGATGACAGTCTTGAAGAGGCTATACATGATATGGAAGAAAAATTTTGAAAATATTTTGAAAATATGCCTTTTTTATTTTACTTAGCTGCAATTATGGATCCTAGAATTAAAATAGATAATTTAAACTTTTATTATCCAATTTTGTTTTATGTTTAAATTATGAACAAGATATAGATAAATTACTTTTAGAAATTAGATCTCTTTTAGAAGAAATGTACTCATTGTACAGAGATGAGTTATTTTCCCCTTCTTCTTCTGAATTTAGGGCACCTACACCATCACAAACTTCTTCTAGTAGTCTAGGTAAAAGATTATCTAATTTTAAAAGTATACTTTCCTCTAATACTAGAAAGAAACACTCTTCAGGAGCAGGTTCATTTGATGAACTTAATTTATATTTGAACACAATGCCTGCTGAAATAAATGAAAATGATGATGAACCATGGGAAACATTTGATGTTTTGTCATGGTGGAAAGAACAGAGAAAACAATTTCATGTTCTTTCTACCATGGCCCGAGATATACTGACACCTCCGGCCTCTACAGTAGCGTCCGAGAGCGCATTTTCTGCAGGTGGTAGAGTTTTGACACCCTGGAGGAGCAGGCTGACGCCGAAACACTTGGAGATGGCTGTTTGCTTAAAGGATGGTTCGATGCAGAAAGACGCACACAAGGGAAAAACCATTCTAGATGAAGAATTGAACAGGACGATGATGACGAGTAGAGAACCATCAGAGTTTTTATGTACATTGTATGAGATGAGCACCAGAGTTTGTTATGTATGTTATACGAGATGAGTTTTATGTACATTATATATGTGATGAGCAGATTGGTGTATGATTTTTTCATATTAATAAAATAATTTGTCTTACAAAAAAAACTTGTAATTAGTGAATATCAATATATATATTTTTTATAATTTTAGAAAAATTTTAAAATTTTTTCCTCCTTTTTTCCTATTTTTTCCTAATTTCTTTATAATTTTAAATTTTAAAATTTAAGAATTATCGAATTAAAAAAAAGATTTAAAATTGCCGAGACGGGTCCAACCCGTCTCGACGAATCCGGTAACGAATCGGGTCAGGAGACCCGATTCGTTACCCGGGTTTCAACCCGTCCCGTATAACCCGTGACGAGACGGGTCCAACCCGTCTCGTCATGGATTCGTTGGCCAGACGGGACGAATCAACCCGATTCGTCCCATTGGCCACCCCTAGTTGAATATCTAATCGGCATTCTTATAAGGGGTAGTTCAAAATGAATTAGGTGTTATTTCAGTGGATAATATGGAGAAATCACAAAACACATGTCAAAATAAAAAGAAGTAAGAGCAAAGAGTTGTAGATAATAGTGAAAACTAGATAAGCTCGTGAAACTAAGCTCGCCCACTGCTATAAAAACTTGGATATTTTCAATGAAAATTATCATTGAAAAAAAAATATTGTTGATATATAATAAGATCAAAATTCACTACTACAAAATAGGACATCCTCAAAGAAAGTTTACATTGAGAATGCCTCCAAATTCATTGAGGAAGAACATCTCAGTAGTTTTTCTATAGATTCATTGAAAATGTATCTCATCTTAAACAGATTAATCTCTATAGTATAGGTTCATCAATCTCTATAGTATAGGTTCATCAGGGAGGACTAAAATCCCTGATGAATTAATTGGTTGAGATTGATTTGATGAAAATAATTAGTTTTCTACAAATGACTTTCTCAGAGTCAGATATGCATTTAAAAATTAAGATCTTTATTAAAAGATTCCAAAATTTTACCTATAAACTACACAAAAGTGTAGCAACAAACTACATTAGAAGATTGGCCTCTTGGCGTGTGAATGAGCCTTAAATTTTTATAAGCTAACTATTTTAAGAATCAGTTAGGTAAAGTACACAACAGCAGTGAGGATATCTCCGCTCTCGTGTTCATCAGTGGGTACGGGTCAACCACCTGACGTACAAGCATCTGATGAAGTACAATGTCACATGTTGGAGCGAGGTCTTATACCAAGCACAACCATATATTTAATTAGAGGAAGCGATGAAAAGCCCCGCTAATCAATCTTTAACTCGCGGTGACGACGAAGCAAAACCAAGCTGCAATACGGAGAATCTTTTGTCGACAACTACGGTCACGGGTGTGGTGCTTTCAGAAAGCAATCATTCCCGGATCACCAGCAGAGTCCACTCTTAACTTACCGGTGGACGACAACATCACTCCACTGAAGCTCCCGACTAGGACGTCTTCGAAGCCATCAAAGGGCAACTCTGGGTAAAGCGTTTTAGAACTGAAGCAACACGATCTTACTCATCCTAGAGCGAAAGACTACTACTCCTTTCATGACTGCAAGGGATACCAGACTTCTCAGTGCCGATCTCTCAATAAGAATCTCAAAGATCATCTTCAGTAAGGATATTTTCGGGAATACGTCCTTACACCCGGAACTTTCTCTGAGACAAAACAACAAAAAAGACCCCGTCTCCAGCTCGACCTCAATATATGGTCACTCAGTGCCAAGCGGTTGACTTACACCTATTGGCCCAAAGGTCATTAGTTCTTATTTTGATGATAACAAAACATATGTAGTTATGTTTCTAAAAATTTTGTTTAACCAAGTTTCAGGTTAATTCATTGTTGCATTTTGGCTTCACAAAAGAATAACACATTTAGAAGCCATGAACATGTCGATCTCAGAGCCTAAGCACATAGACGAGCTTAAAGATCAAGATTGCAAGTGAAAACTATATACAAGTGTAACCCCCTGATCCCTGGTGTACGTATCACAGTATCAGTACTCGATCCGACGTACAAAATTGATTTGACCTTCTTGATAGTCAGATTGAACCGCTTTCAGTTTTAGATGTTATCTTCCAATATTTAGATTTTTCAGAATTTTCTGGAATTTTTCTGGATTATTTTGGAAAATCTCCGTAGTCGGTGTCGACCAACACTGCTAATCGGCTGAACAATTTTTAATTCACAAACGGAGTTGTATAGTGAGAATCTGCTTTCACCAGGGGTTTTAGAATCATATAATCTACGCTAGAGTATTTTTGAGAATTTTTCTAAATTTATGAAAAATCGGGCCAAACCGGTGTCGCCAATATCGGCGATACTTTTCCGGATTTTTAATTTGCAAAACCAGATTACATTTTTTAAACCGTTTTCATATTACGTCCCAGGATAATTTTCTCTATTTTACAAAATTTTCGGGGACCGATCTGAAATAGTCAAATTTCAACCCAATAAAAATAATATTAATTAAATATTAATCTAACATTTCCTTTCTTTCTTTCCTTTCTTCTACCTTCTACACTTTTCTTTTCCCTTCCTTTTTAAACAACATACCAACCGCCTATGTCCACCGCCTCTCTCTCTCATCTACTTAAAACCCCTCTTTCTTTCTCTCTCTCTCTCTCTCTCTCTTTATTTTCTCACTTTCTTCCCTCTCTCTCCTCTCTCTTCCCTCTCACTCTCTCTCTCTCTCTAGATCCTCTCTCTCCCCTCTCACTGTTCCATGGCCAGGGGGCGGGCCTGACCCACGCCCGCGGCCAGGGCCACCAGCCAGGCGACGCCGGTGGCCGGCGCCCTCCGGCGACGCCAGCAGCGCCGCCGGCCAGCCGCGCGCCCCGCCCCGCCGCCCCCCCCCAGCCCCCCCTCCACCTTTCCCTCCTCTTTTTCTTCTTTTTCTTCTTCCTCTTCCTTCTCTTTTCTTCTCTTTCTTCTTACTGTTTTTCTTCTTCTCTCCCCTTCTCCATCTCTTTCTCTCTTTTTCCCTCTTTTCCGCTAGGCGTCGCCGCCGGCGAGGTGTCGTCGCGGCCAGGCGGAGCGCTGGCCGGCCTTCGCCGTGGACCCGCGCGCAGCAGCAGCAGCGGTGCTGCTGCCGCTGCTGTTGTTTATGGTTCACAACCCATAATGGGTTGTGGACCCGAAATTGGGTGGACCCGTTAACCCACAACCCATTCAATTAAGTTAATTGGGTGTGAGTTGTGGATCCAAACCCGACCCGCGAGCTCCCTAAACCCGCATCCAATAAATAAAGGTAAAATTACATAAAACCCCCTGCTAAATTTCAGTATTTGCAATCGATAATTTTTATTACATATTTAACTCATTTTATTCCTTTTAGTGATCGGGCGATATCTGGAGCATCCGGACTCCGATTTGGACGATTCTGGAACCGTTGCGATCGTGAGAAAGAGAGCTACATTCCCATGGCTAGTTTGTGAGTGTTTTTCATTTATAAAGTATGATTATCGTAGTTATTATCGTAGTTAATTAAATTGGTTGGTTGCCTTATCACATTCGTCGTGTTTACTGGTTAATCACTGTAAAGACTGTAAATACTGGTTAATAAAATGATAATTAATAGAAGATTAGTATAAATATTTTTTTAAACATAATCAATATCATAATATGGTGACCGTCATTACAAATAGGATGATTAGGTATGATCACCGGTACCTGCCTCACACTAGACACCGTTACTACATGTATCCGTAATTGTTACCCGAACATTCTAGCACATTGGATACTATATACCCAGTACAACCAGACATTGTTATCACACATTACACGATATCTTGTCATTCATGGATACACTGACACTGTTATAGACTGTTATAGAATTACTGATATACGGATACACCGACACTGCTATTGCATGTTATGGTTACTGTTACACGGATACCCTGTACATTATTAGTGGGACACGGATACACCAGTTCACTGGATACCGTCATTTCATATATTGATATCATCGTTATATGGATGCTCGATACACAGTTATCTCACGTTCACACATCACTGTTACATATGCTTCAACGCACGAGTGTACATGCATGTATTGTTTCTATATTCTTGTCATATAGATCACGTCATATTGCATGTCATACTCATGTATTCCTGTTACATGATTGTTTCCCGTTACTGTTCTTGATATTCCCGTTACTGGATACATGAGCCGTTGATATGCGATGTGTGAAATCCCACATCTATTATTTCCGTTTCCCGTTATCGTGTTTTGTGATATCAACAGAGCTCATGTTATGTTATCGTGTTACATGTACCATGTCCTGTACTTATTCCTGATATACTGTATAGTGAACGATAATAAAGAGAAC